>WTSP01023910.1:0-133823 GCA_025331215.1 Actenoides lindsayi
GGATCTCCTATGTCCCTCCTTTCTGAAATGGCAGACCTCTTGCCTCCCCTCTGAAATGGTGGACCTCCCGCCTCCCTCCCCTCCGAAATGGCAGATCTCCCGCCTCCCTCCCCTCCGAAATGGGGGACCTCCCACCTCCCTTCCCTCCAAAATGGGGGACCTCCTGCCACCCTCCCCTCCAAAATGGCGGATCTCCCACCTTCCCTTCAAAACAGTGGACATCCCTTCTCCCTCCCCTCCACAATAGCAGATCTTCCACATACCATCTGTAATGGCAGACCTCCCACCTCCCTCTCTGCTGCCCAACTTGCCCACCCCAGCCCCTTCCTGGGGAGCTTTTAAACCAATTTCCCCAATTTTCCACCAAAAAACTGGGAGCAGCAACTCACCTCTTGCTGTGGGCTGGGGCACTGGAGTCTCCCAGAAGCCACCTGGCTTTTCCGAGGCAGGTGCCACAGCTGACACCAGTCCAGCTGATTACTGGGGCCCTGGCTCCTGGGGCGCCAGCAGCTGCCTCGTTAAGCATCCCCATCAGAGAAAGCTCCAATAAACAAAATATCTCTTAGCCACAGTAATCGATACAGTGCCCTGTAAAATGCTCTGCATCTCGATCTCAACAAGTTGTTCGCCATTTAAAAAACAAAACACAAAAATTACAAGTTATGCCAAGCTTTCCTGTTGTGTTTCTGACCCACACCAGACACCGAGAAGGGGACACTACAGCCGGAAGAGCCTCACGAGTGAGGACGCTGCCAGGAGCAGCCTATTCTCTGTGGGGAGAGCAGTAACCTTGCCACAGGCGTTCCAGCCGCCAGCCTGGAGATATCCCGAGGTGACACCCTCAAGGGAGCACCACCAGCCTTTTGTACTTGCCTTTCCAACACAGAGGAGCCCTACTGGAGATCTCCATGACTGGTTGCCGTAAGGTGCACATTCAGCGATTAATGCTGTGTACATGCTGAGGCAGGGGGGAGCCCGGGCAGTTTGGGGAGCTCGTATCAGAGAAGCTGCCGAAAGCCCTGACTGAGCTGCTACTGTGAAGAGGATCAAGCGTGGGAATCAGCATACCTGTACAGGAGGACATCTCAAACGGCCCATGTGTCCTCCCCCGGCCTGGCTGTGTGGCGTGGGAACCCTCCAGCACTCACCCTTCCCACAGTCTGCTGGTCCAGTCCCTTGGACTCTGCCGTCCAGTCCTGCACCAGAGGAGGCAACACAGAAAGGAGGTTCACGCCAAAGTGGCACGATGGGACCCACAAACACCCCCACGGCACACACACTGCTTGGTACATTTCCTCTCATGCAAAACACAGGTCAATAAGTACACAAAGTTTTCAGTTGTGTAACCATAAGTTCTACATAACAAGAAACCACTTAAAAATAACCACATTATCTGGCTTTTTTTTTTTTTTTTTTTTTGTGAAGCAGGTATGTCCTAAGCTATCAACGAACTAAGACACAGAATACAAAGGTCTGGGGAGATTTAAGAGGAAAAAGAAAAAAAAATAAATTACTAAGAGATAAAGCTAATCCGAAACTGAACTAGGGCATAGGCAGGAAAAGCATGTGATTCCTGGCTCTGGGACCAGCAGGCAGTGTTGGCGGTCTGCTGGGTGTGTCTGTTGTGGAGAGAGTTTCTACAAACAGTTTTGCAAACCACAGCAGAGGGCCAAAATATTTACAAAACATTCAGAAACACAAACTGTCATTCAGCTTTCTGCACCAAGTGAAAACACTCATCCCATCCATGCTAAGAGGCTTTATCTATACCTACACATTTCTGTGATCATCTTTTCTGGTACAGTTATCTCCGGTCCAAATGATCTGTAATGCTTCTTGTCTAGACCAATCTGTATATTGTATAGGTAAAGTTGAATATATATCTAAAAACTACAATAAACTAAACTGCAGATGCTTCTCTGAAAACCATGATGGATTAAATATGCATGTTTTTTTCTAAACACTTCATGGTTTAATTGGCTGCTATAGGCCAAATGACTCTGCCTAGCCTGAAAATGACACTTATACAGAAGCATCAAAATTTCATGCAGAAATGTCTTTTGTAAATGAGGGGTTTTTTTAAGACTTTACATGGATAGACTACACATTTCTAGATTTTTTTTTTAAATATACAAAAAGATGCTGTCCAACTGCTAATCACCAAGGTCAGATAGGAAAAAAAACCCCACAAAACTGCTCCACATTCACATCTGAATTTTTGTGTACATATAAAATCTTCATGTTGTACAACTGTTAAGGCCGTCTGGACTTAACCAAATACTGAAATAATGATCATTTTCCCCTTTATCGCTGGACAATTCCAGCACAGCTGCAAGCAGCCTCCTTGGATGCAGAGTCTTCCTTTCTTGCATTTGCCCCAGATTCCGATTTTTTTTTCATTTTTAAATTTTTTTTTTACCTTGGTAGGAGTGTAGTAAGTCTTCAGAACGTGCATGTGTTTGTATTTGCAGAGTAGGTTACAGCTGGGAAGAAAAGGGTCATTTTTTTTTGTTTTACATGAGGAAAGGAGAAAGACCGGTGCCATAGACAAGGATTTCATTAAAATAAAGAAATCCCAGTTCTCCAAAGGGGAAAAAAGTTAAGCTTTGCTTGAAGATCTTTCATGAAACAATTTGTGTGGTCTTTATCATTTCAGTCTCTTAGAAGGTGATAGCTGCAGATTTACATGATTCTCTGGCCTTGAAATTTGAGTTCTTCTTTAGTCTGTTTAAGCCCTAAATTCCACTCTAATCAAGTAAAGACAATTTTGATCAAAAAGCTGTTGCAGCAGCACGTAATCTTCCAATGAAATCTATCAGAATCATAGCAATAGGCCTAAAAGACACTAAAACCTGACAAC
Organism: Actenoides lindsayi; assembly: GCA_025331215.1. Classification (NCBI taxonomy): domain Eukaryota; kingdom Metazoa; phylum Chordata; class Aves; order Coraciiformes; family Alcedinidae; genus Actenoides; species Actenoides lindsayi. The sequence continues at coordinate 2,861 of WTSP01023910.1, forward strand.
CAAAAAAAAATTAGCAGCAATTATGTATCAGTCTTATTCTCACTGCATCGTCTAAAGCCATCATCCTCTAAAGCACATACAGAGCACGTTTTTGCATGCCTGTGAATATTTTCATTACCCTAAAGTATGACTCAGTTGGGAGCAGCAGAAGAAAGCAAGATATTTTTCATATCAGGAAGCGAAACAACCTGAATTAATAACATTTTACGAAAAATTGGTTAAGATGGAACAAACCCAATTTATTTACATGCTACTTCCCATAATTTTAAAACTTCTTTTTATATTTATGGTATTTTTCACTTTCCTTTTCCAGACTAGAAGTGAAAAAAAAAATAGTTAAAATTAAATAAATACAGAAATGAAACCTTCTATAACATTTGCAGAGCGTTGGTTTCATGTAAAAGATTTAAATGTTTTGTTTACTTCCAAGTCCCCTTTCCTCTCTCAGATGGCTGAATCTATATGCCAAAACAGATGCATTTTTTTCATAGTGGTATCTTTACGCTTGCTGAAAAGGCTCTGAAGCAGTACAAGAGAGCACCTGCAAGGGGGTTGTTTTTGAGGGAAAGATTCTAATACACAAACTCAGTACTATCTAGTTGTTACTAGTGTTTTTGACTTGCATCGCTCAAAGTATCCCTTAAAGGGAGTCAGGGTTCTTACTAGAAGGGCTACTATCAAGTAGAGAAACATCATCTACCAGGAGCATGTTAGTGGAAAAACATTGACAGTGGAGAGTATTTATGAATAAATTGCTGTACTCATCATACCTTCTTAAAACAAGATGGGAACGATTCTGATCGCCGACTGGAACAACAGTGGAAACATTTGAGACAATTTCTTTCACTTTACTGAAGCAGAAACTGGCATCTCACTACACATATATGAAGAAGCTCTCCCCAGACAGAATGTAGGCATCTGAACATTTGTATGTGTGGCTGCAAGCCAAGATTTTTCAAACTCAGATGCCCAGTTGAACAGTTTCATGTCTCAACACCCCGGTTTTTGACACAGTTATTCAAACACCTTAGACATGTAGGAGCTTTTGCCAATTTCTACTCTCATCTGCTTTCACTGAAGAGGAAGTAATGACCTAGTAGATATTACTTCACATTTAATTAAGGTACCAAGAGATGAGGTGGGTAAAGGACAAGGGACAGAAAATGTTGATCCAGACTACCTGGCCCTATTCACTAAAATTTCACTAGACAAAAATTACCTCCTCTGAAGATGTCCAGTGGTTCCTCCACTGACTGTTGGAATGCTATAAGAAAAGGTGACTTCTACTACTCTGGATCCAGACTGTTTAATTTCCTGAAGATAGATGCCTTGTAGAGTGAAAATAGCTCTGAAAAATAATAAAAATATAATGCCATGAGGCAACACCAGTGCCAGTCCTAGTATCAACTTACTTTGCTGTATAATACTCTAGTGGGTAACTCTGGGAAGAGGAAAATCTATGTTCTAGGTCTTCTTAACCTGAAAAGGTCTGAATTTACACCTTACAACTTGTCAAAGTTATCTTAAATAGCAGGTGAAGGCCCTTTTTGGAGGACTGAAGTGAAAGAGGGGGCACTCTCCAGCCTTTCTATGGCTATGCAGTCAAAAATGCCAGCCATGGGGCCAAGAGCAAAGCAGGCAAGCAAGCCTCTGTGTGCTCTTATCTGAGAGAGGGCTGCAAGACACTGCAACATTTTCAATTCCGTCTTGTGAAGAAACAGTTTTGCTCAGTTTATTTCAATCTGAACTGGAAATACCAGACCATGTGGATTTTTCTGTTAACTTAAAGGCCTTCAAGGAAATGATTAAATTGGTAGGTATCCTCTAACCAGCAAGCTGGTACCAATATACTGACTTAAATATAACTGAAGCCTGTGCCCAACAGCTGTGTTTGCAAAGCTGCTGAAGATGCAAAATATTTTATTTTTTAAAGAAGGAGAATGCTTACATCATCAACATTTGGGCCAAACACCCTGAGTTCAGGATTACTTCAAACTACAGTTTTGTTTTTCCCCTTACAAAGGCAATCCTTGCTTTCAGGACTCAGGTCACTGATAAGCTCTTATTCTGAAGCACATTAGTCCTTTCTAACATTTGAACACTTCAAATCAATACTCATGACTTTGGTTCACACTCATCTTTAGTTTTCCAAGGATAACAGTTGAGTTGCTTGATTTCATTCTCCAAATCTCAGCATTTCCTTTCCAATTCCTTCTACCTTAAGCCTTCAGCCTTCCAAGCCTCCACCTCCAGTTGTCTTCCTTACTTCAGAGATCTCTGCTTCTCAGACATCTTCATTGTTGGTTGCTTACTATCTTGGCTGCTTTCAGCCTTCAAATCTCAGTCCCCCATCTGTTCATCTAGTCACTGGTCTTTTTGCACACTTTTTTGGTATTTCATCTTTCATACTCTTCTGGACTTCGTAGACCTATTTCTTCCATTTATGTAAACTTTTTCTAGCCCTGATCTCTGTCTTTGCTTCATTCTTTCCCCTCAGGCATCTGACATTGTCACTAAAGCCTATACATCTGAAGAAGAGTATCCCATCATCTTGCTTAATCTCTCCATTTCATTTATTCTTCACATGCTCCCACCTCTCACTTCCAATTGAAAACACAAGCTTTTTGCCGTAGCATTTCAGAACTGTACTTCTGAATTTCTTACGACTGAAAGATTGAAAATCTTAGCAAAGGGGGGGCATCTGTATCTGTGCTATTTATATGCAGAAAGCATTCTGGTCATGCATGTTATGTGACTACATAAAACCTGTATTGTTCCGTGTCTCCACACCACCTCTGAGGCTTCCAGGATTCTGTGTGGTGAAAAAGCACAAGGGAATTTTGGAAGATCGTATTTTCCACTGACAGCTCATTCTAAGCTGAAGTGAGTACACACAGCAGTGACATTTTTAGCTATGAGTCCAAAAGAATGACTTTTTTTTAATTATTTTTTTTTTGGTGGTTAAAAGCCAGGCTAACCCCCGTATTCAAAGGCCTGCTGCTATATCCACTTTCTTAGTTAAAACTTGGCCCAACCACATTTACCTCTAACCTGATATTCAGCTTCAGTCTTGTGGTTTGTTTGAATTTGGCATAATCTACATAGCTGCAAAATACTTAGCACCAGCCTCCGCTAGTCTGGAGTTGTCATTAAAACATACCTAATATATCTTACAGACAGGAAACTGAAGGTTCTGTGAAAAGCAGATATGTTCTCATAATGACAGATCCTGCCATCAGATGTTGCCTTATGAGGAGCTAGGACTGATCTGTAGCACCTCAGTCACGCAGCACACAATCTTGCACCCCCATGCAGTGCAGTCCCTGAGGCAGAGGAAAGGATATTGCCCCATTTTTTAAGCTTTGGTAAAAAAAAAAAAAAAACAAGAGTAGAAAATTCTGATTTTTTCCTTCAACTTGCACCAATGTAAAGGAAAGAGAATGAAGTGACTTAGCAGGAGAAGATATAAAGCACATTCCTTGATGAATATGGATGAACTCCCTGATGGAATTTTTTTCTTAATTGGACATATTTTATCCAAAACAGAGAAAAAAGACCAGAAATCATTGACTGTAACATTAATGAAGTCCATGTAGGCTGAGCTCAGACATTTATTTGTCAGAGTACCTGAATCCAATACAAACATTTTGGAGAAGTGCAGAGATGGGGATTACAATATTGTCATAGAGCTTATGACTTTCTTCTGAGCCCTTTCTGCTAGGCCCCATTCATGCTTACATCTCACTTCTTGCATTCTCTGTGAACGCCCTTCACTGCCCATGGAATAACAGTGCATGAAAGAAAGTCTTAAGACTCTGAAGCCAGGAAGATGGAAAAGTACAGCTTTTTCTTCTCTGCTTGCAGTTTTCTCCTCTGAACTGGAGCTGTTAGTTTTGCACAGTCGTATCCCGAGTTGCCAATTCAAGCATGTTCATGAGATATGGGCACCTGTGCCTGCCGTAACCTCTCAAACACACTGCACTGCTCTGACTGACATGTATGGAAGTGAAGGGCTTGGCTGCTACCTCCCCCCAGCACTTCCATAACTGGCAAAAATGAAAGCTATTACCTTCATTTTGGATTCCAGCTATCTTTCTGTCACTCCTCCATGGCTGCTTGTATGTTTTTATGGCCAAGCAGGTTTTTAGGTAGATGGGAATTGTGCTCACAAGACAGGATTTTTGTGCATTTCACAACCCAGCTCACAAGAGAGGGCAGTTCAGAATGGGATGCAAGTTGCAGTTTTGCCATGAATTATCAGTGAGAAACTGGTGGCTTTTGCTGGCATCGGTACAGCAGCAAAGTGAAAGCTCTAACTCAGCTGAGGAACTGAACCGGTACGTGCCAAAGGTGCCAAATCATCTATCAATGTTCTGGATAATTTCCACTTGAAGTTAAATTTCCAACCATTTTCCCCACTAGCACACAACTCAATTAGCACCTGCAAGCCTGCTTCATTTTCTCAGCTGGCTTCCTAGCAAAAACATGCGTACAGGGAAATAAACATGTCCCTTATTGGTATTAAGCAAGGTAACTGTTAATAAAATGTGTGAATGAGAATGGAGATCCAGGTTTCCAAAGCTATTGAAACACCTGTGAACATTTCTATAATCAGTTTAAGTTTCCTGATAAATAACTAAGCAGCCTGTGACCAAGGAGTCACACTTATCTTTTGCTTGGTTAGCATAAAATGAGTAGAACAGATTTTCTTCATCTCAGCTCCACCAGCACAAGCTCATCAGAAGCTTACTGGAAAGAAACTATTTTGAATTTTCAGGAGAAAGAATTTGTGTTTCTCAGGATCTGACAAATTTAGATTGCTAAATTTTGTTTCAACGGCACACAAATCAATTTTGATTTAATGCCTTAAATGTCTAAATGGCCTTCAAAAATGACACATTTCTTCCCAAGATCCTTATAAACTGCAACAGTGAGTGAAGCAACATTAAAAGATTATTTTATATCAGAGGATGAATTGAGTACTGATTAAGCCATTCTCTCTACCCAAGAGGAAAACCCGTAAGAAATTATTTAAACCTAGGAACAGGCAAGCCCTTATAAACCCTAGAATTCCTACTTGGACATCTGTGGTAATTATATGTAAATGATAATGGTGGGAATTTTGTAAACAGAGGCGTAAACACATAATTTAGCATGATGGCATCTATTTTAGCAACACCACAACAACCAAGTGAGAAGTAGGACAGAAGCTTGCAAAAACTAAATATGAAACCACGTTTGGGCTTCGTTTTCTTTTTTTTCCTGTTTCCTCTCCTAAATTATGAAGAGGAAATAGAGTCCTGGCTCCACTTACTGCAGCTGGTGGCCACCTTCTACTTTTTGGCACGGCAACCCTCCCCTCAGTCTTTCTCCATATTCCCAATTTCTTCATTGCTTTTCACCCATACTGGGTGTCCCTACAAATGCGTGTCTGAAAGCAAACACTTGGAAACGTCAGTAACTAAAAATCCCAGAAACTGATTCAGCTTCTTAAGAAAACATATTACAAATATGTTTTGAGTAGAAATTTAAAGGATTTAATAAGATCTAAATATAGCAGGTAGGCATCTTTTAAAAGGTAGCTTTCCCCCACTCCAGCTCTACAGCTTGCCTGATTGCATAACAAATGCAGTTCCTGAACAGAATAGATTTTTAATCGTCTTTGAAAAGCTTAAACATTCTATGCTTCAATTCCAGGTGTATGTGTTCCCTGTTTCCATTTCAGTTTCAGTGACTAACTTAAGCTAGCCATAACCTCCTCTCTCTAGTACTGTAACTACACACTTCAAAGCTGATACTTCCTTTTTTTTGCTTTTAAAGTTTTTTGCAATGTCATTATTTTAATGAGAATCTTTCCAATGATTACAGATTATTTTTCTACCATCAAGGTCTATAATTGGGTTTGGAATTCGATATGCAGATAAGAAAGCAGATCCAGCCTTCTGAGTCACCAGAATGCCTCAAGGTGCTAAGGTTCAAAATGCAGGGGTGATGAATTCATTCTTACTCTAATCACAGTAGGATCAGAAATTGGGATGCCATGTTAATTATCCTCACAATAATCCTATTTTACAATGTACTTATTTAATGTCAGGATTATACATCTTGATCAAAACATATCCTGGGGTTACAATAGGGTGCCTATAAGAGGGCAGAGGCAGAGTGCCTAGGTGTAATGAGGCTGATGGATGAACAACAATGTCCCTATTCAGATACCCAGACCTTGCTGTATCTGAGCCATCTGCTGCTGAAATTGCAAATCTGTACTGAAGAATGGTAGGTTATTTTTTCTCTTCTATCATTCAAACAGTGCTTTTCATTTGATATAACTTGAAGGCACTGAATCTATGCTTAGCTGTGCTATGTGAGAATCCAAGATCACATTTTTACTGTCAGAAGGCACTCTGCAAGCTCAGAATAACATGAAACTGTGAAATTTTACTCCTTAAAAGAATATGCCTAACTGGATGCAACTTTAAAATTAATTCCTTTGTTAACACAAATGAGATTCAAACTAGAGTTTTAGCTGTAAAGAAGTTGTATGTGAGAAGAAAATAGCATCATTATTTACAGCACAGAGCAAAAGAAACAAAGTTCAGATAATTGCCTACACGAATGATCTTGACGACACCAGTGGATTCTTGAGCTGAGAAAATTTTGCACTGTTTGGCCCACAGTTGCAATAAAAATTAATTTGTTTTACAGGTCACCAGTAACACTTCTCCTGAAACCTCCTGAACACTCTGGGCTTGACCCCGAAGAAGCACAAAGCAGTATGGCTGACTTTGTTTTGTTTCATAGAGTTGACTTTTTACTGATGTTGTCTTTTGTAAAGAAAAACACAAAATGTTTGTACAAGTTCAGGCTCCAGAGGTCCCTTCCAACCACAGCCACGCTGTGATTCTGTGATTCCATGTGCACATGTTTATGTGTACAAAACTTCCTGATCCTAACAGTGCATGTGACTCTACCCTCATGGGGAATCTTGTACTGAACAAGCAGCAAGTTCCATTGCCCCTAATCACTCTGCAACAGCAGGAAGAGAAAACAGCAAAGCATTCCTGAAATACGTGTGGTGCCTTGCTGGGACAGAGCCTTTTTCAGGCACTCACCACATTTTCTCTGATGATTTTTCTCAGAATCCAGGATTTTCCAGACTTAAATCACAGCAAAGCCTCTAGGGCTGATACCTTCTTGCACCTTTATTGGCATTGCCTCCAGATTCACACAGCAAGTAGCATTTCACACCTCATCTCTCCTTTTGGTAGAGATCTGAAATGCTTTTTTCGCTCCAAGAGCAAATATTAAGATACAGTGTCATCTGTAGTAATGTCTGTTGTGGAAAAGACTTCATTAAGTTAGTCAAAATTCATGTCCCACAGTGAACTCAGAAGAATTCTGACAACTGGACAGGGGACTACTCCTCAGTAAATTCATGACAGCATACATATTTACACTCAATAACTATCTTAACCAGAGTTTATGAACCACAGAAATTTTTCGACATTACTTATACATACATCTTCATGCTTACTTACTTACCTAGCCTGTACTATTCTATTTCAGAATTCCTGCTGGAAGTAATTACAGAATATGTCAGCCTGCTGAAAATTTTCTGTAAAGGGTTCTCCAGAAATCCTTTTTGTTTAAATGGAGGTACAAAACTGCTTCCAGATATACCTGAAATACATACAAAGTAGTTCCCCTAAAAATAGTCCAGGCATTCCACTTCTTATGGCTACACTACAGCAATGCAAAATGATCCCTCACAACCCTTCAAGACACCTTTGGACACAGAAAAAAAAAAAAAAAAAGTCTGTTCAGCATAAAGTGAAAAAGAGGGTGTTTATGGGTTAACTGAGGCAAGGGAGGGGCACAGGAGAACATTACATACAGTGGGATCTCACACAAACCCTATCCATGGCATACATTAGAATACACCCCTTTCCTGCTCTTGTACACAGACTGGAGTGTCCAAATCAGACAGCACAGACGTCTTACTGTGGCACTTGTCTCTACTGTACTCGAGCACACCTAGAGGGGAATAGAAAGCCACAGTCAATTATTTGACTAGTATTAAAACATGATTTTAAATTCATGTCTGAGAGCAAACCTTAGTGCTTTGAAAACAATTGGTTTGAAATTCTCTGTCAACAGACCCATATCCTTCTATCAAAAACAAAAGTGCTGCCAACAAAAAGCATCCCCTGTATCCCCAACACGGTTGCTTCCAGCCATCCAGCTTGGTTTAAAGCTCGCTAGCAGGAATGTTTACGAGACAGAAAGGTATTTCATGTGTTTTTTGTGTGTGTGTCTTAACTGCTTTGCTTCTTGGCAAGGACTGCTGAAGAACAGAAGCAGCCCTAATGATTTTTGACAATTCACTGCAAGATGCTCTGAAAGTCTTGTTTGAGATGGTGTGAAATAGCCTCATGGTGGTGGTCATACCGACTGTCTGTCTGCATACAGACAGACACACATATTGTTATCGACTTTGTGCTGTGATGGGTATAGGGGTATTTCGTGTAATCTGTTCTTTAAAATCTCCACTGAGCAAGGTCCCAGCACCAGTTTGGGTAGTTTGCTTTTCCATTCTTGTGCTCAAGAAGATCTCTCTGCTATCTGATCTAAAACTTACTTCCTGCAAATTAAGCAATATTCCTTCTTGACTTTCCTATACTGGAAAAAACAAGTACAAATAAAGTAGCTTAATGTGGGCTTAGAATTCAAATGAATGTAAGGGCCATCAAACCACAGGTAGCATGTACTGCTGGCTTGGCTTCCATGCCCCCAGCTTCTGCAGATCAGGGCTTTCCCAATTTAAACACTTCTCCCTTTCCATTTCAATGAGCACTGCACCTCCCACATCTCTTACCAATCCCCTCTAACTTCTACAACACCCCCCTCATTTCCAACTCAGAGCCACGAAACACAGTTCTTTGAAGTTTTCTGTAGCCTTATTCTCTACGTGTGCTTTTTCACTACCATCTCCCACTGTTTCCCAGCAAGCTGCTACTGCCATCTACCCCACCGGCAAGTAATGCCTGTCAGTCCCGCTGCTGATCAGCACACAATGAGACTGCAGTGCAGCGAGCCAGACACACCGCTCTGTGAGCGCATGTGTCAGACCATACGCTGCACAGACTTCACTGGCACCAATAATTCCAAGTTCAGAGGCAGTTGAACTACTAAGCAGTCAGAACCTCTCCTGTGGGACTGGTGACCCAAGCTAGAGGAAGTTTTTTTGATTAGTCCAGCAGTCACAAACATTTTAAACAGTGTAATAACAAAACGTGAACATCGAGTAACAAATAGTAAACATTATTTCTAGTATACAGGTTCTGTAAGAGTTCAAATAAAATACAACCACCCTGCAAACAGTTCCTGAAGTAGAATCACTCACATACAGGCTTACAAACATCAACTAAAAAGTACCATAAACATGGTTCATAGAGAATTATTCCTGACAAATGATCAAATGTTTGTCATTTTATCCTCTTCTGCATTCAGCTAGTGCTGTTTGTTGCCCAGGGCAGTCTTGATCTAGAATCTAGGAAAGCATTTCAGCACTTACTGAACTTCTGTGTAGCTGAAGGAAAACAGAAGGTGTGCATTATTAAAGAAATACATAGCAAGTAGCTATAGCACAACCCTCCCAGTCCGAGCAATACTGGTGCAGGGAAAATAACCACCTCATTCTTAGAATAGGTATCTTTATCTATTGAGAAGATGGGAAAAATGGTGAGCTTTCTAACATTCTTTTGCATTTTGTTTCACTGAAGTCAACTGAAAACATCTCTTTGGCTTTAATGAGGTGAGTGCAGACCCTGGCAAGAAACTGCTTTTATTGGTAGAGAATGTCAATCAGTACCTGAAATTGAAAGCTGACAGCAAATTCTTCTCTACTCTTACTGGGAAAAAAACCCTAAATACTGACCTGAGAAGATTAACAGACAGAGTGTGTGATTTCCTGCAAATTTACATCTCTAAAGATAGCTTCCTTACTGTGGGACATACACACAACACACTCTTGGATGTATTTATCTTCACAGATACATAGGAGGTAAGGACATACTACTTGTTTTGTCCTATAGACCAGAAGCTTGGTCTCAGAAATAAACATCACTTGCCAAAGCTCACACAGGAGTTTTGGTGAAGCCATCTCTGATGATTGCCTTACCTTTCTGGTCCTCTTTCCCCCAACACATTACCAGATGGTGTGTATCTTCTGGCCCCTTCTGCCCCAGATCCTTCATAAGCAGAGCTCCACAGGAGTCACATGCTGACACCAGTTAGTAAGTGCTACCCAGTTAGGGGAAGAAGCAGCGAAATAATGATGGTATCGTCCAACAAAATTCAGGCTTTCAGCCTTTACTGACTCTAATTGATCATTATCAAGGGCTAGAACTTGAGGAAGGAAGTGCTGTCAGTTTATACCAAGTGAGGAGTTAACAGCCACACTGCTGCTGACTTTAATTTTGTTAATGCATTAGCTTATTTTTTGCATTCTATAAAAAGTGGTTTTTCCTGCAATTTCCTTATTGCCTCTCTTACTAAATGGACGATGTGCTGAAATCTGAATCACACATCTTTGTTCAGACCATGGAATTTCTCTAGGTGCTAGTGGCAGCCTTGTTGGAAATATGGGGTTTCACACAGTTTAACAAGTCCACACAGCCTTGCAGAGCTGTAGGCCAGGGCATGAATTTACTTTGCACTAGTGATTCCTGCGTTCACTCAGTGAGGATGCAAAAGCTTTGGCCTAAGGTCAGGGTGTAAGACTATTCTGTTACTCTGTTCCATGAGAGCATCTGCCTGGGGAGAGAGTGCAATACAGGTCAACTCTGTAAATTCATGATCCAGCCTAAGGCACCATAATAAGCTTTTGGCCTTATATTCAAACAACTGGCTTTTTAGACAGTTTCGATGCAGCAGAAAAACAGAGCACAGTGAAGAAAGGGAAAGTTTGCAGTGGCCAGCTTTGATTAATCACAACTATCAATAAATGAGTGAGTGGGTACATCAAGTATGTGATTTAAAAATAACTTTAAACAATAAAATCGTATATCTGGACTAGGAAATTAAACAATTCCTAGGATACTCCCAGGCACTGGAATAGTACTGCTGATGCCGGTACATGGGTTTTAGCGTGAGCCAGATTTTGGACTCTAGAGCTTTTCAGGAGTCATTGCCAATACATAATTCACACATATACAAGCATAAACAAGGGCTATTCTAGTCAGTCCCAACAGTAGCAAATCTCCCGTGCAGGTTTAATTTATTAGAGCAGACATAGCCTAAGCGTGACACTTTCTGTAACACAGATCTCTTTCATTTCAAGAATTTAACGTTTTTGAAGATGCAGCTCTTTTTGAGAGTGCTGTTTCAATGGCTACAATTGAGAGGACTTGCGTTTCTTCTTTTCTCCTGAAAAGGATGTAGGAAAAGAAAAACATGAAAAATATTACTGAAATAAGAGTAGGGTGGAAACAAAACTCATTGCGACACGTAACGGATCAAATACATGGCAAAGGCCGTAACTACCCACGATTCTGTTTCCCAGAGTCCCCTGTATCACACAGTTCTCAGACCAGGACTTAGTTACGGTATTGATGAGGAAAGATTTATAAGGCTTGAGGCTCCACAGCAGTTTGACCTTTCTCTTGTTACACTACAGGCACCGCATACCACCTCAGGTGGCATTGAAGAACCTCCCTTGTTTTCATGTTTCCTCCGGTTTTAACGCGTTACTTAATAGCATTGACTGAGATTCTTTTGGTAACAGGATTTTCTTGTTAAATGACATTTCAGATTATTTTGGAGTGATTCGAAACGCTCAGTGGAAAAGGGAAAATTACTGACTCCAAGTCCCATGGTGTGCATGGCTCTGCCATCCAGGTGCACAGACCAAAGGGTCCCGCAGCAGCTCTCCCACTGTCACTGCAATGCTCTTTCAAAAGGCTGCTCGTGTTGGTTCTTACATATCGAAATTCCCTTTAAGCACACTCCAGGTTCATCAGAGGGGATTGAATTAATTTCAGCCTGTGCAAGAGATACAAATACGTTGTTATCACTGCAGTATGCATCTGAGTTACACAAACACAAAAACAATAATATCAAGTATTATTTCTATTGGTATTTTTCCTTATATTACTTTGTTTCATTAATACAATAGACTATTTTTGCATACCTGAATCTATAGTGTTACTGCATTTATTCTTATTATTAGATAAGTTACCTAATACGTTAATTTTTAGCACTATTAACTTACCATCAGTAAGACTGTGGTTGAAAAATAGTTACAGCATCTCAAGTAACTCACACAGATAAAACTTGCTTGAACTGTTCAATTGCCATCTCTGATGCAACACCTTTACTGACAAAAACTGTCATTAAAGGGAAAATAAAACTGCAAACCGGGAACTATTGTTACTAAAATGTGAGCTGGTACTACCCAGGAAGGGAGGTCAGCTCAGGTAAACTAAACCTTGATTACAAGATGACTAATTTTATGAAAGTCATCCGGTGGCAAAAAAAATCCCAGTGGAAAAGCAACTAGAGTGCACAAGAACACCAGAAATCTGAGTGAAAAGAGAAAAAATCAGGAATCTGATGCTTCATGTTCTATATTACAGATGGATAAATACACATATATAAACAAATATCCAAAGAGAAAAACTTGGACTTACCACCTTCGATTTTTTCCATGCACACCAAACACCAATAATTATAAGAACAAAAAGCAACACAATGGAATTGCTGATTCCCACCACTAGAAGAGCAAAAAGAAAGGTAGCAATGACTCTAAGCCATTAAGAAAAGGAAAAAAATTAACACCTACATCTGTGATGGACAATTATGTAACATAAAATGGTTATACGTGACACTAAACTTTACATCTTTGTATTTCCTACAAACAAAAATCTCCTTCAAGTCTGGATTTGTACAGAAATGAACCAAGCATATTAAAGTTCATTACAGTCAGTGATTTTTTGGCCATGCAAAGTGTGTGAAATATTTATCTCCAGTCTTAATATGCCAACAGTTACTGCTGCTCACAGTATGATTGGTGCTACATAGTTTACTTAAATAAAAAGCCCCACATAATAATTATGGCAATAAGAAAATAAACTACTATGATTTAGTCTAGTAGAGTTATATTCTTATTACTCAAATCACCAGAGAAATACCATGGTTTGCAATTAAGGCAAGTCTTTAATATTCTTATATCAACCCAGATTTTTTCAGGCTAATGTAGGCAAGTCCACACATAGCTTTTGTTTTCAGTGCAGTGAAAGAAGTTAAAATTTCAGAACCTAGGTAAAGAAAAATTATTTAAGCAAAAGTATATATATTGAAGTTGTCAACCTACCTAGTAGAGTTGTCAGACGTTTTTCTGTTAAAAGAACAAAAAGTAGAAACATGAGAAAACTGTACAGCTATGTGTAATGAAGCTAAAGCTGTTTTCCCCACCTTCTTTCTGGTGATGACAAAGCACTCAATTTACAGTCAGGTGTTAGAAGGAAACTAACTCATTATTTCCCACCAAAATAATAGATGGCAGCTATTCACTACTCTGTACCTACAGGCACAGTACTTGCGTGCTGATTTCCGTTTACCCTCCCTCATACCTGCTGTGTCTGTTTGGCAGGTAAAGCTTTGTGTGCCAGAGCTTTGTCATGTATTTAGAGAGCTGTGTGTTTACATATATTTATAATTAGCATAACTTAAGTCCAAGTTGGAACAGCAGCTTTCTTCAGACCCTTCTGTGCCGAGCGAGGAAGGAGGGAGCAAGCAGGTAAGACTGTTGCTGCCACAAGTTTCCTCCTCCTTTTTGCCTGCCTTCCATCTTCACCCCTGAGCCTTAAGTAGCATTTCAGTGTAAGAAGCATGGAGAAGACACAAGGAAAAACGAGGACAGGTAAAATACCTCACTCTTCAGCAAGCAACATTGCCCTAGCAGCTGCTTCAGCGACCACCACCCCGCAAAGCCTCAGAAACAGGAACTGAGAAAACATTGGCATTGTGAAGCCCTGACCTGTACCTATAAGGCTTCACGGGGCTTGTAGCACAGGTCGTAAGAGCAAAGATGGGACTTGTGAAAGCAGTCACTTGATAAAGCCTCCAGGGAGATCAGCAGGAGCAGGGGTAGCGCTTGAGACACACACAGAGGCAGGTGCTGGTGATCCTGCCCAGAGCAGTGTCATGGAAAGAATCAAGACACTTAGCAGGTCTACGGGGCCTTTTTTGTGCTGTTATCTCCCTCTAGCATAGAGTAGCCAGCCGTCCCCTGATCATGAAAAGTGCATTTTCTCCTAAATGATGTGCTTTCTGCTTCTTGACAGACAATTATTTAGGCTGTGTTATTTGAGCTGTCTGAAATATTCTTTGTGCTTCAGCTTCCACCTCTGTAGAAACAGGGGGAAATCTGTTTAAATCAATCACAGGGTTATATTGCTGCTAAATAGGTTTGTGTTTGCAATTTTTTTAATGCTTTTGCATAGAAAGAGTAATTGGGTGGAAAACAATGGGAAAAATGGAACAGCGTATTCACAAGACCTGGGTGTGCACACTGAGGGAAGAACCGACCCGGGATCTGGAGGAAGCAACAAATCAGAAAAAAACCAGACCTGGAAGGTGATTAGCCTCATCTAGTTTTCTTTCTAATTCAGGATTTTGTGTGGCTGTGGAAGCAGATGAGATACTGGATGATGATGATGTGGTGTTTGCAGCAACATCCATACTGTTACAAAGATATCCTAAAATAAAATAAAATGAAAAAGGTATTGCTGGGGTATGTTATACCATTTAAAGTAATTCGATAATTTCAGTTATAAAATTCTGCTTTGATATGTTCGTAACTTGGACAATCTTGCCCATTGTTTTATGTTTGGAATGTTTCCCTCCATCTGACTTTCCTGTATAAACATTTCAGTTGAAAATGTTACGACATTTCTCAGAAAAAGTTGGGAAAAAACAAGACTGATTTTTAGCAACAACAGTTACTTGGCTTAAAAAAAAATATTGTCATGGATATTCTTCTCAGATATTGTTTCCTTGCTTTGGAGTAAGAAAATTAAATTTATAAAAGAACAGTAGCAGAGTTATAGCCTTTACTAGATTTGGGCACTCTGTGAAAATTAGCAAAACCATTTTCATTTGCTTTGATAGGGCCCATAAGGATAGCTCACCTGAGATGTGTATTGATATTCATCCTCCTTCTCTCTCTTCCCCTAGCCCTAATGCTTCTCCAAGGGAAGCGACCACATTAACACAGAGGATGACACTTATTAGCTTGCTTTAGTTAACAAATGAAAACACCCTTTCTTTCACATGCCTCAATTTCAATTAATGAAAAAGATTTGGAGAGGGGTAAAAGATACCCTCCCTGAACTTTTTCTGAATGACAGGAAGAGAGGAAAACTATACCCTTTGTTAAGTTATTGGAGCATTAAGCAGATGCTTTCTCACACAGTCTCAGTTGTGACAAAAACCAAACCAAGATCTCTTCTATGGCAGCAAGTCTAGTCAGTGAAGTTCCAGGAGGTTCCACGTGGGAAGTAACTGACTCCGAAACAGCACAGAGGGACAAAGCTGTGCCATGGGAGATTCTTGGACAAATAAGTTAAAAAAAATCACACCATCAAACATCTTGTATAATTCTGGTCTCCCCTGGGATCTTATTATCTATAAAGTTATTCCTAGAATTATAGCATCATCTCTAGACTTAACATCTCCAGCTTCTGTGGAAGAGAGCCTGTACCCGTGCTGTTGCAATAAAAACCATTAGTATTTAGGGGCAGATGCTGCCTCTCTCTGAGAACATGCTGCACTTGTCAGCAATGGATTTAAGTTTCTCAGCAGTTAGAAGAAAAACTTGCTGTGTCACTTTGAAGCTTTTGCAGGACTCCTGCCACACAGAGCACAGAGAGGGCCAGATGATACACCTATCTCCATAAACTCCTTTTCAGGGGGATGGCATAAATTCACAGCCAGGCTTGTGCTCTTGAGAGCACATGTACGGTCATGATAAGAAGGTCCATCAGCCGACCCCCTCTGCCTCTTAGCACCTTCTTAAATTCTCCCTCTATTGCTGCCTTTAGCAGCTTAGAGGTGTAAAGAAGAAAGTGACTTGTCTTCATGCCAATCTAAGCCTAGGGTTTTTTTTCTTTTTCACAAGGAAACAATGGTCTAGTGAACATTTCCACAATCAGTACAGTCACAAATTCTAACTCCTAAATATAAAATCCTTTATTATTGTCTAATATTAGACAAAAATTATATAAGGGGTCTCTGTTATGTCTCATCCAGTCAAAACTTCTGAGTATTAAACACAAATCTTTGCATTAGACAGAAATTATATAAGGGGCTTGCCAGGACTAGTAATACAAATGGTGCGGTTGGGAAGAAGTTAATGAAACTTGCAAAGTGAGGCGACACCCCCTTCCCAATTCTACTTGGTAAATTTACAAAGTCTTTGTGGGATGACTGGGAAGACCTAGTGCTTATTGTTAAATAGCCTGAAATAATTTTTTTGCTTTGCTTGGAGTGTCACTGAGATCCTGCCACTGTACCTGTAACTAGCAGCTCTGACAAAAACAGAAGGAATGAGCTGTACATGTTGTCATTTCCGTAGTTCTTCTACTGAATGTTAGAATATTGATCATTATTGATATTAACATTTATTTTTGTCATTCATTAATGGATCTAAAATGACTAATGTTGCAAGAAGTCTTACCTTTTATTGGCACATGTGTCTTTCTGTACCTGCAAGGGATTTCTTTAAAATGCAGCAACCTAATTTATCCTTGAAGTTTTGTTATTCGGGGTGCTACAGATATTTGTACAGCAAAATAACTGTGTGCTTTTCAAGTGAGTTTTATCTTACTCATAGAGATGTAGCTAAAATAATCATTCATGTGGTACAATAAAACAATGCATAGAGAAAACACTACCAGTGATTGTACAACAATTTACAGATCAAGTCATAGGAATTAACATTTAGGAATTACTTAGGAATCCTGTCTTCAAAAAGTAATTACAAGTATTGAGGGGAAAGTAATAGTTGATAAATATAAAGAAATGTTCACTCACCTGTAAACAACAGCATGAGCAGAAGTATCATCTTATACATCTTCATTTTCTGCCTTTTGTATCTGGAAAAGGGCAAAACCAACAGAAACCAAACCTGAAAAATCCCCAGGTCACTGTCCCCACAGCAAAGCAGCCGTGGTCGTTACCTCCTGTGGCAACAGACCTCAAAAGCCTAACCCTGCTGAACTTATCATTTCCTGAGCTGCGTATTGGCTGAATCAGCCTGTTTCCTAAAACAGCTTAGATGCCACACAGGCTGTGTAACTCCAGGAGCATTGGATGTACTGAAAAGAATTTCTTTACTACCAAGTGAAGTGTGCAGGGAGCGCAAAAAATTATGAAACCGACAACTAAAGGCCAAGTTCCAGTCACCAAGTTCTGAACTGCACATTTACTAAAATATTGCAGCTGTGATGAGGACATTCTCATATTTCACTCTGACAGAGGAGACTTCGTGTAGATCACAAAGCTCTTTGTCACATGGGAAATGTATCCTTTCACAGATGGAAAAGCCTGGACACAAAAGACAACCATTTTGTTTTGCACTAGTCACAGATCATAATATGTTCCTAAATGTTAAGTGCACCATAAAAATAAGTATTCAAAGCAAAAAACACTGCCAGCCTATAAAGCATAATGATTACTCACATACCTTGTTATTTAGGATCATTTAAAGAAACAGTATTATGCTTTCCATAGCTGCTTCCCAAAGGCATCTCAAAATTGTTGGTCAGTGTTCCAGGTGGTCTGACACAGGTACGTGTTTCATCCGAGGGTATACCACAGATGCTGCATTTACTGGTAATTCAAATAAAAAAGGAAATAAATTTATCAAGCAAAAGGATCCCACTGTGAAAGATTTCACCCTCTTTCTCTGCTGAGACTATTTATTTCAAAATACAGAAGTACAACATGGAATACTTGTGTCTCCATGGACTTGCGCGTTGTACAACTCATTGTTAGAAGGCTTTTCCTGGATGTTCCTCAGCCATGAACCTCTACACATGAAAAACACACCAGTTAAGACTTTCAGGAGTGACAAGCTGCTGTCTCACCAAATATTAAGAAAACACCCCACAACTGCTTGCAGTCTCTCTATATGAATAACCATGCTAAAACCAAGCAAAGAGGAGGAACAGGCATTTGGATAGACTTCTCCACTCCACAAGACAGGGTAGCACTTGCAACAAGGTTACATTAACAGCTTTTTTTTTCTTTGCATATGTTCTTATCTTTTGTTCTGAACATTTCTTTATCAACTCGTAGCAGACCTTTGCTGTAAGAAATGCTGGCACAGTTTTCTGCCTTCCAAGGCTATTGCTAACCAGCACAAGAAACCACTTTCACTATCCACCCTTTTTCTTTCAAGGACTGCTGTTAAATTATTCTGTGAAAAACATCTTCTCAAACTTTATTTGAAGAGTATCTCCAATAACAATTAAGTTTTCTGGCCCTTCTAATAATAGCTTATGAAAATTTTTAAGGGAGTAAGAAATTAATATCTTCATGCAGCTCCTGTGCACACCAAAAAAAGTATTCATGCAAATTCACTACACCAGTGGAGAAACAGCTCCTTCCACAGCCTATAGAAAGAGGCAATTCAGGAGAGCCTCAAAAAGGCTTTCTGAATTTCTGCAGTGTCAAAGCCTGTCCATCAGTTCAGATGGATCCTAGGAAAGACTGGCCTGTTTTGCCTGAAGTCTGATCATCTAGTTAATTTGCCTCACAGCTGTCCATTCTGCCTACCTTTTCCACCTCCAGACACTCAGCAAATACTGAGGAGGAAAAGGGTACAAAGAATGAGTGCACCTGCCCCCAGGAGAGGAGGAGGGCATGTAAAATGCATAAGATGCTCATTTGCAACAAAACTTAACAGGTTCCTTTGGACCACGGAGGAGCTCTGTAACCCCTCAAGGTCAGCTCTGTATTGTTAATTGATAATATTGTATTATCTTTGTGTTTTGAATGAAAACTAGCATGTTGGTTTTCCTCACATTAACTCATTGTCCCACCTGTCTGTACTAGGGCACCAAATGTTGTTTAATTTGAAGAAACTGTTCTCTTTATATTAGAGACTGTAGACATGTATAATGCAAAATTTCTGCCTCAAAACACATTTAGTTTAAGTTAGGTCTGTCCTATTTCTCCTTCCTGTCAAGACTACAGATTCCCCATAATGTCTACAGGAACAGAGGAGATTGTTCTGTATATTGAATTAAATTCCCTTGAAGTTACTGCACAAAATGATCCAATTTATTGTGGAAGGATCTTTCACAGGCCTGGTGAAAAGCTAACCCCTAAACCAGATGAAACTTTGCCTCCTGTAGCAACAGCTCTCATTTTTATGCTTCCATGTTTGTTTTACAGTGGCATAATCCTTCATTCACGGACTGCAGGTAGTAGTTTGAATTCAGCATCATATCCAGCTTGCTGAAGTGAGAGACTGTCAGCTATTTATTTTTTCACATAGGAGCATTTCACTCAGGAACTATAAAATGCTTCATCCTTTCTGCGTTTTGTAACGGCGAATAACATTGAGCCCCTTGTGTTTTAGTTCCCTTGATCTATTGACCACACATTTTAAGGAGAGGCTGACAGCTAGCATGTCAGTTATTTTCAGATATCTGTCTCTGTCAAATCCAGAAATCCCAAGAAAATAAACAAAGTTCAGGATTATAAATACATTGGAAATCAGAGCTGTCATCACTCTCAAGGATTTTCCATTGTGCCTGCTGCACTATTTTTAAGCTAAGATTTCCCAGATGTTTAGTAGGAATGTTTAGTGAGTAAAGCATTTCATTTTTCTGATGGCTGCAACATTCTTAAATTTAACCTTCTCAAAATTGGTGGTTTGTGCCTGGTTTGTTTTTCTCAATTGTGTAAGTGGAATAGAATAATAAACCTAAAGTTTAGCAGGCCTACATAGCTCTTCATGGCCCGAAACCTGTTGTTTCCAATTTTCAGGTACACTTAGTTATTCAGAAGAATAAAACATGACAGAGATCCCCTGAAAGGATGGTCCTCATGTGTGCTCACCCTGGCCTTGAGAGGCCAGCACTGGGTCTGTGTTGTTCTGAGACACAGGGGAGCAGAGCAGGAATTATAATCCACATGCTGCTCCTTCTGCTAAACAGTAGTTTACTGAAGTAAATGCAGTGTGAACATACTTAGAAACCTAATTTTTCCGCTGGTTGAGAATGTTGACTGACCTATTTTCTATGTCCCCTAAAAATGGTTCATTTTTACTTGCTTTTTTGTCATACTGCACTAGAAGGAAATTGGATTCCAGCTGTAAATATATAAAAGTTCTAGAACCAGCAGATCTTACATCTTCACACTCATAATGAGTCTTGTGATTTTTACTCTCCTTCTGGCTCAGATTGTGGATGATCTGGTCACTAATGCAATCTTGAAGGCAGGCAATATCCCCTCTGAATGCTCAGAAGAGACTGCTACTGGCAGAACAGGTCCAAGTTAGACACAGCCTCCAAGTGCTTGAACAGTGATGCCCCCACCAGAGCAGTGCTTTGGCTTTCTTTAAAACACCAGTAGTGCACGTTTACTTGCTGAGTACTAGTTTTCTCTCTAACTTCCTTCTGAATATATTTATAACAGTGACTTATCCCTCCAACTAAGTTCCTGAACTGCTTCTGGAAGCGTTCCTCTTGCGTTCCTCGGGCAATGTGTGCAGCACTCTGGATTGCTGACACCCTACAGACTCTAGGCAGAGGACCACTGCTAGATGGTCAACACGATAGAAGGATAAAAATGTTCACCTTAAGAAGGTCCTGCTCACGTTTGAATTAGGATGCAAGCTGTTTTCTAGGCCTTTATTAAAATAAAAAGTTTTCCCATTCTGAGGTTTTGCTGCACTTTGTATAGTCAACTACTATGATTTACTGTCCTGCTAAATTCTTATATAAGCTGCAGAAAGCTTAAAAGGTTGTAGCTAGGTGGCTTGTATTCACTGCCTGTAGTCATCAAATTACGTCAGAAATGAAATCATGTAATTGGCTTTGCCACCCAACACACAGATTTTAAGATTGCACTTATGTCTCTCTGTGTGTAAGAGGATTTGGCACAGTTTATATTACAGGGAAGATGAGCTTCTGTACACACCTCCTTTTCTTCCCACAGTCTCTTTTTCTCTGTCTCACACATATGTACACATGCTTTCACTCAAGAGATGTTCAATAACTAGAATGCTAAAGTTCTTTGACCCTAGGCCATTAGCCCTTTCGGAAGAAACCCAATAAACAACTGAAAGAGCAAAGAGTTTTAGGCATCTGATCTCTGGAGAAGACCAGAACACTGTAGAAGACATCTGTGCAGTGATGAGTGAGATGAAGGCAAGCTGGAGTGGCAACCTACAGTGCCTGCAATGCTGACCTGCACACTACCATCGTGTAGGAAATGTTCATTGTGCAACAGCAGTGGCTGTCTGCAACAGAGAAGAGGGCAACTGCCCACCTCTTCTGTAACAGACTACATTTCAGAGTGCTCAGAGATTCAATTCCCTTACCAATCTGAGAAGACTTGCCAGTGTCCTTTACCACCAATAAGGAGACTACTATGAGTCTTTCTTTTAAAACTGGATGATAGTGCAGCAAAGTGCTTCAGAATGGTGGGCAGGATGAGAGAGCGAAACTCTTCTTGCTGTTGGTTAGGGTACAGTTGTGGGAGGAGAGATCTGAGATTCCCAGCCCCGCTGTAAGCATAATTTACTTCACCTTGTTTCTATTACAATACACATCTACAAAGTATTACTGCATACATTCAATTCTTAAAGCCTTTCTATACAATTTGCTAGTACTTCTCTTTACTATGAGAGAAGTACTAGCAGAAGTAGTAGAAGTGTAGTAAACTATGCTTCTCAGAGCATAGTTTACTACACTTCTGTTAACACTGTTAGACATGAATTATCTGCTATTTGCACATCACCAAGTTAATGTTAGCCAAAGAAAGTATCTCATTACTTAAAGTGAGTGATGTACAGAGATCCACTTCAAGGGAGATACCACACATCCTTTCGAAGTTAGATGTACCTAGGCACTCTGCCTAAGGGACACAGAGTGCCTGGACCTTTGTGACTGCCATAGACGGATGACAGGATAGCTGTGAAGTTCAGAACTGCTTTGCAGTTTGGTCTCCATTCAACAATACTGTTGTGAGGGAAATATATAAGATACATTTTCCTATCTCTATGCCTTCCCAGAGGAAAAAACAGCCTGCTCTCATGTCACAGAGTGCTATATTAAAAGGAATGTCATAATAACTAAAATCTCAAGCTCTGAACCATTGTGGTCTTCGAGCGGGTACTTGAGCATCACATTTTCTCATCTAAATTCCAGCTGGCTAATAAGAACATCACCTACTTCAGCCTCACGCGTAGCTTGAAGGCCATCTTGAACCTCTGCACTGCAGTCTGCACTGGCTTAAGCATCACATTTCCAACGTAGCTTTAGTCCATTTTCACAGAGTGAGATAGTGATAAACACCTGAAACAGATGATCCAAATGTGACTATGCCTGCATAGTATTCATTTTTACTAATAAGTTGTTTTCTATAGTCTTACAGTTAGCATAAATGTTCTTACTTCCTCTATTAGGCTAAGTTTCTATATTATTACTTTGCATTTAAAATACTACAAACTGAAAGCCGATGTCAGAATTTAAAGCATTCAAGAAAAGGACGCTGCTGTATTTCATCTTCTTGCAAAGAAATGCTTTGGAGAAACTTCGAATACCTATTCTCTTCCTTGGACACTAGAGGTCACCAGTGGTACAGACACGAGGAAAGGGATGTTTTATGACCTTCAGCAATACAGGCAGAGGCCTCAATCCCTCTCCTGTGACTTTCATCGAAGTTGTTACTGGAAGTCCTTTGGCATCTCGATTTTTGGAAGAGCCAGAAGATTGAAAGATTTCTTTCAAGCGCGATATGTCTCAGATGTATAGCTGTGTATCTATCTGAAAGGGATGGGTGTCTTGAAAACATGATTTATTCGTCCCTCTGATGCTTGAATGTTCCTTGGCTGATACCTGCTGTATTTGAGCTCTGAGTAATGTTGTTGAGACAGAACCACAGAACACCCAGCAGAAACACATGTTGTTTCAAACGAAACAGCATGGCCCATTTCAAGACAGAAACAGTGCTCCTTTACTGGTTCCATGTGTGGCGTGTGAAGGGTTCACTGAAGCAGAACGTTCAAGAACACCAGTTGCGTTTTTTGACTAAGAGACCACACCATCTTTTAATACATTCAGGACTTTCCATTCCTATGAGTGACGCTTATGACAAAACACCCACAAGTCCTCTTGCATGTGAAGGGGCTCAGGAATGCTTAGGAATGAATCTCAGCCATAGCACAGCCATCCCATAGAGAAAGTATATACAGCTTTTAACCTCTAAACGCTGGAAATTTGCTTAGAATATTGTTACCAAATCAGTAGTTAAATTTAACAGCCATCAAGCTCACAGGCTCACTCTACCAGGTACTTATATAATGCATGATGCTAATATAATCCTAAACAAGGAGCAGGTTTTTTTAGCAATGATTCATTTATAGAAGTGTTGAACCGGGACAGTGTAATAAACACACAACTGCAAGTGACTAAAATCAAATAGTTCTACCTAACAGAAAGTCTTCTTGGTGCATTGAAAGTTATTCCCATGTTAAGTATCAACTCATAGATTGTTTTGTCAAAAGATGTAATGAGATTTTGGATACTAAACCTATCAGAGACTGAAATTTTGGTGAAAAGTCTATTGAAACTCTATAAATCCTGAAACCTGCAGTAAGTGACAATACCACACAGGCTTTTATCATGCTTGCTTTCTTCATCCAGGTTTCATCTAACTTTGAACCCCTTTTACTTTGAGGTGCAACACATAAAGAATTTTTAAAGTTATGCAAAGTTAGAAATCAGGCAGGCAGGAGAAATCTTACCCTTGAAAGAAGTAAAAGCAACTGGACACTATATGCTACGTATTTTCACCGCTTTGTTTAAAATAGCACATTGATGTACTTCAAACACTTCAGATTTGTGTGTTATTTATGATGCTGTAAACATACAGAAAAGCATGAAAGTCACATTTTCCACTGCATCCAAGGAGACAAATTTAAAATTACAGCTCTTGGAAATCTGTTTTATGAGCTGTGTGAAAGGTGTAGTTAAATACAGCGCTATAAACTTTGGTCTACAATACCCTAGGAATTGTGACTCCTAGATAGTGTCAATGGAAAGAAAAAAAACTAGATTGAGACTTCTGGCTACATTCTGATTTTTCTACATCCTTCTAAAAGGAATGTGAGAGTGCATGTGAATCTAGCCCACATCTTAGATGTCCTTGTAGACACAGAATAAGAATACTGCGATATACAAGTTAATGCACTGCTGATGATCAAAGGTAAGCAGGGGAGACAGCTCAGCTCAGCAGGGAAGACTGTCAAGGGGTTTTGTGAAGCTTTGTGAGTCAGGCAGCAGATCTGGGATGCAGAACTTGGTGGAGGGTCTTTTTTTTGTGAGCTCCTGCAGTTTCTGTTCATGGACTTTTTTCCTCTTCTCTCCTCCTCCCCCTTCCCTCACTAGCCCACAGCAAATGTCAGCTGAGCATACAGGGATCATCACGTGGCACAGCTACAGAACTGCCATGCCTGTGCCCACACCAAGGTCTCTCTTATACCAGGACCCATGCACATGGGAAGGAGACTGGAGTGCCAGAACTAGGTGAGAATTGTGCTCACGTGGGGAATCCACCATGGGGCAAATCTAATTTCTTTTGGCTTCTTTGGGGCAACCCATCTGTGCAGTGCAGCATCAACACGTACCAGATACGGTCTCCACTCCTCCCAGTATTTGTCTGGGAAGTCTGAACTGGACTTACTTAAACAAATGCTATTTTTTTTTACTTAGTGCATTCCAAAAAAGCCAGTAAGAGAAGAAAGGGAGATAGATACTGGATTAGGAGACAGAGCTCTGCGATTACGCTACAACAAGAAGTGAGCTTCCAGTGGGATCAGTTCTGTGTTGCCTGTACCCTGCCTTCAGGGCAGCGTGTGTTCTGTCGGCCCAAGGCTGGGGCTGGCACGAGACAGCCAGCGCTGGAAGGGACGGATGGGACCACCTCTGTTTGCAAAAGTCTGAATCAGCTTGACTGAAAACTCGTCACTGAACTGCAGCATGTACTTTATGAATATATCCATGAAAGACAGAAGTTGGCATCAAAAGACGCGGGAGCGGGCCTTAAATTTCCCCTTTAAAGCAAACCATCCAGGGGTGTTGATATTCAGGGTACGTTACTACGCTCATCCCACACCTCTGTGGATGTGGGTCTCAGCAGAGGGTAAGGATATTAGCATATGAGATGGGGGGATGTAGCTGGGTTTAAAGAACCAAGGATTTTTTCTTTGTTGATCTCACGGAAGCTTCTGACATTTTTACTGTAATGATTTACTACAGTTTTCATATTTGGTGAATATATGTAGGTCCTGGAAAAGCTCTTCTGTATTTACATAAATCTACTATAAATAAGGCTCATTTTCCTTCATCCACCCATCATATAGCTCTGGAACTAGAGGAAGTAAATATTGGACCTGGCAAATATAATATTTTATGCCTCTCATCCCTTCCATTTTCTTAACTTTCATCATCTTCCAAAATTATTTTTCTATTTCAATTTTTCAGTTGTTGTGTTGGTTGTTTGCTTTTTTTTCCCCCCCCAAAATGGCTGGTTGATAGGAAAGCTCTGTTCAGCTGAGAAACAGCATTCTGATCGGCATGCAAGTTCAGGTTGGCGAACCCAACAGATGGGCCAAGTGCATCACTTTTCTGATTCTTTTCTCTAGGTAGCTGAAACTCTCCCTGGTTTCCACAAAGGATCAAGGTGTTTCTCATGTCCTTAGCCTTGCTCTACCTGCTTTGCACTGACCTTGCAGAGTAAGGTAGTTTACTTGGGCATCTGTGGCTCTCTCCAGCACTTGCAAGTAGCTCCCCTCGCCTGGCTCCAGGTCTGTGCTCAAAGAAAAGAGGCTGCACCCGTCGCCACATTGGCTCAGAGGAACCTGGCTGCCCCTGTTTCTTAAGAGCTCTGGCTTGCTGAATAAGTCAGGGCAGCTTCTGGCACACAAGTTGCTTAGACTTGAGACCTGAGCACATCAGGGAGGTGACAGAGGTGGCTTAGAGCTCCCTGTGTGCTCTGCTCCTGAAACTCAGCGTGCGTTTCCAAAGTTGTGAAGGTTTCAGCCAGACTTTTGCCATACCAGGAGCGAAGTTAACCATCACAGCTACCTCTGCTGTCAGAGCCCCTGCAGTCAAGGCAGGAATGCAAGTACAGGCTGATAGCCAGCTATCCTGAGCCTGTGTAGTTGCTGGACTTCAACAAAAATCAACTTGTAACACAGAGACTATGTTGGTGGGGGAAGGGACAGCTCTCTATCCATGGCCACCCACTGCCTAGAAAAAGTCTGGCAACAGGACTGTTATTCTTGTTCCATTGGCAATCGTGGGACTTCTGCTAGACTTGATCCTAAATGAATGCATTTTTCTGACCCAGAGTCCTTTTATGTGGTTCGGCATGGAAAAGTGCCATGGTATTTGTCACAAAAAGTCCTTGCTGGCTAATCTGTTTTTAGGATTGTTGATGGTTTATAAATTAGAATTATTAGTCAAACATCGCTCTGTGTGTGCAAACTCCTAGTACAGACTGGGGCTATAGGGCCAGCATGGAACCACCTTTCTATCTATGGCAAATTGTTTTGACACAAGACAAAGGGAGCCAGAGCAGAAAGGGACCAGAGAGGTACGTGAGCATTTTACCCGACAGACACTCCAACACATCTTAGTCATTGTACTGGCCACAAACATTTGTACATCTCCAATAAAAGGGAACTTCTTACGTACCAAAGCCTTGGCAGGTCCTATTTAAATACACCATATGCCTTGTGGCAACAAACTGACTTGTTACTGTGTAAAACTGAGCAGAGAGGTTACCAATTTAAAATTAGAGAGGCCTGACTAGATGAGGCTGCTTGTTCTCTTTAATCAAAGGACAAGTCCTTCGTAGTGCACCAGCCTGTCTTCCCTAGGCATACAGGATGTCCATTCTAGAGTGAGCTGAAAAGGGCATTAAGTGAAGAGCCCTTCCTGGGTCTGTGTCCATAAATCCCAAATCAGGGAAGTTCTGTTACTGACAATAGGCTGAAATAATCAGAAAATGAAAGCTGGCAGGCACTTCTGTACAGCCCTGTGTTCCTGTGCTAACCCAACTGCCAGGTTCTTACTCCCTTTGTATTCCAGATTCCTTGTTTATCCAATTAGTGTAATTATATATAAATATGCATATCTGAGTCTTGAACCACAGAACATTCATAAGAGCAAGAATGTCTCAAGTCATATAGACCCTGAAATTTTTTGTCATTCCACACCTGGTTGAGTTTTGGAGCCCCTTTGTCTATTCTCTGAATGGATCTTCTTACATTAAAATGTTGTTGGTGAAATGCAGAGTTGATGATAAACATAAAAACAATATGAATTTATTTTACAAAAAATTGGGATTTTTTTTTAGCATGTGCCTTCCTGCCCCTAAAATTCAAAGCTTGAAACTCAGCAATGGGGAATGCCATTAAATTTGGAAGAAAAAGACCACAGTAGCTGCTCATGAAGCCCTAGATGTAGCCCACTTTCAACTGGATGATGTTTCAAATGGAACAAAGAATTTTTGTACTAAGTGCCATGTGAAAATCTGTCCCTGCAGCTGTTGATAAATATTCTTTGCATCAGACTGGTTCTGATAACTTTGTTGGATTTTTTTTTTTCATATCCACACAGAACAGATACTCAAAGCTTTGGGAGAATTACTTCCTTGACCTGTAACTTTTCTGGTGATGGAATCCAAATTCTGTATATTCCACTTTTTCCAGGAACACTAACTACCAAAT
This sequence comes from Actenoides lindsayi, assembly GCA_025331215.1. Classification (NCBI taxonomy): domain Eukaryota; kingdom Metazoa; phylum Chordata; class Aves; order Coraciiformes; family Alcedinidae; genus Actenoides; species Actenoides lindsayi. Next base: position 30,894 of record WTSP01023910.1, read on the forward strand.
AAACACAATGTGCCAAACAAAGGACAAATCTAAGAATCAAATGAGGGAAAAAAACCCCCACCAAACCCAAACTCCTGTTTCCACTAACACAGAGTTTAGCACCACAGGACTAATGCTATGGCCATTTCCCCCATGCAGTTTCATTTAAGAACCTACTAAATAGATTTGCTTTGATACGTCATTCAGCCAAAAGTTTTAACTCTCTTTTCTTTTACAAGGCAACCTGAAATATGTTATTTGTTTTGTGTTTGGCAAAAGATATCAGAAAAATTAGAAATGTTTGTATCAGTCACATTAGAGAGAGCATATGGCAGTTGCTAACTCCCTAGAATGTAAGTAAAAATTCTCCAACGAGCTTTCTACATACATATGTGTATATGTGTGTATAAAATAAACAAATAAATACACACACACAGTATACACAAGTATACAAGGTCAGCTTGCAGACAGTTCCTCTAGAGCATTCGATACAGTTGCTGATAGGAGCAAGGTAAATCTATAGTGGCAACGTTTGCTTTCCAAAATCTGTTGGGCAACCTCTCCTGCATGTGAACATGTTTTATCCTTGTCTACAATTACAGCTGGCTGAGGATAAGTACCCAATCATTCGCATCTTTGAGGCACACACTATCAGCAGCACGTGATTTTCAAAGTGATAACAGTGTGCAAACTTCAGATATTTGCAGTCACAAAGCATTATTTTATTTGTCCTAAAAAGTAAAAAAAGTGAACATGTGAAAATGGGAAAGAAAAATGTAAACTGCTGAAAACTGCAAACTCACAGACTTGATAGTTCTGATCATAAGACAGACTGCCATTTACAATAATGGGCTGGATCTACCACGTAGATCTACAGCAGAACTGAAAAAACTTAGAGCCTATAAAGTTGCTGGGGCTGAACTTGCGATTATATTTGGTTAAAATATTTCCTGCTTTTCTGGGACTTTGTTGGTTGTTTTTGTTGTTGTTTTCGCGGTTTGGTTCACCTCAGTCAGTCAGTCAGTCCAATTTCAGACCGTGGTTTTTTGCAGTATGGACACAGCTCAAGTGTCAAGGATAGTGGTGATTAATATAGCCATGGTTTTTTCAACTCTGGCTAAGCCTACGTGATCTTTCTTTCCTTTCTCAACCTCCCTACTCTTTTCATTTACAACATTCTCCAAAACATGTTAGATCCTGAGTAGAGAAACAAAAGGAACTTCATGACTGGACAGAGGTACACTGGATCCAAAATACAGAAATTCCTCAATTTGCCATTAGCTGCAGTTGCTTACGAGCCACTGCCTCGGTCATGGTTTAATACTGTTTACAAGAAAAGGAAAGGAATGGTCAACATATGTTGTGGAAAGAATGAGTGACCCTGGTGGAATGGGTATCAGGAATCATGTATATGTGCACCAGCAAGACATCTGTTTTCAACTATGAGGCTTTTATTCAAGAACTGATGAATAAAGTCTTATGATATCTAAGTACCACTGCTAACTCCCGAGACAGTGACAGACTTCCTCTGCATGTCAGTCCTATCACCCTGCCCTGGTGATGCTGCCCATGCCAGCTTGTTTGAAAAGTATACTGTGGTCACTACATGTGCATGTTTGATTGACTTCTAACTTAAGAGCTGCTGCTACTACATTTCAGTCATCATGCCAGGCTAGGCCATCACGGAGCAAAGTCCAATTAATTTAAATACTGAAATTAGAGTGGGGCATGTAAGCAATATGACATCTCTGAAAAGGAATTAACACAAAGACTCGTCCTCCCCGTTCTTCTAAAAGCATTCCTTCAGAAGCACTTACAGTACTACACAAGTCTGAAATTTACCTGCATATTGCCACTGAGTTGTTCTGCTGCTATACAGGAACCTTTACGACACAGAAAAATCAATTCAGTATCCTTTGAAAGGGCAGGGAGATGTAATGCAGACAAAATGCTAAGCAGCTCTAAGCACCAGACTTATTTTAAAAGGTAATTCACTGTTAGTGGGAGGGAGATGTGTATAGTAGTCATCCCAAAAGGCCACCACATACAATATTCCTACTGACTTTAATAGTTATAGTAGGTGCAGATTTATGGCTGGGTGTAAGGATGTTTCAGTCTTCACCTCTTCACCTCTTATTAGCACTTGTCTTCTGCTTCCTTGCCACAGTTTAAGCAGTCCCAGATGCTGTGCAGCTCCAAAGCTCCCCTCTAGCTCCCATAAAACCAGAAAAAAAGGTATGTTGTGGAGTACATTGTGAGTGGTAGAGATGGGGCAGGAGGGCAAGGAGGAAGGATTCTCTGAGGAATAGGAACTGATGAGCAAAGGATGGTCTCAGTTCACTGTTAGTTAAATCTAACCTTGCCCTGAATATACAAAAATTTTGAACCTTAATGCTTTCATTAGTACAAGTATCTTCAGCAAAGCTCAACCCATTTAATTTATTTCTTAGTAAGAACACATAACAGTGAGGGGATAATGCATATCAATATCAACAGCAGAAACATGAAAAACCAAAACCATATGAATTCTTGTAAAAATAGCATTTTTTCACTGCCTTCATGAATGAATCTCTTTAGGCTCTTCAAAATTACAGCACTGTGGTCAGTCATAATTTAAGTGATTAGGATACATAAAACTATGAAATCTTTACACAGAAAGAAAGAATCAAGGCTAATGCCATTTTATTTAAGAGTGCACAGGATCCACTTCATCCTAAAGCTGCCATTTAAAAATATCACTTACATTGCTCTAAATCTGGAAGAGGTCCCTACAAAGTGTCTTGGGCTGTAAAGTAACGTAGAGAAATGGATATAATTCTCTCTGGAGATGAATATATGCTTCTCAGAGCATTACAAGTCTTGCAGTTATGAATGATACTTTCCACAGTGCTGTGGTAAACAGGAATTTTAGCTTACCATACTCTAGCTATAATTAAGAAAGATGGTTTAGTCGCTTTGCCTCTTTCTATCTCTGCCAGAAGGTCAAGATTCATATAAAGATACACAACCGTCTCTCCAGTATTCTTTTTCTTAGTAGCCAAATGCCTCTCCCTTTTCTGGCAATCACACTCAGCCCTCGTTACTGTGGAGTCAGAGGTTCTGCCTTTAATATTACTATTAAAATGGCACGCAGGAGGCAATTTGATAAGACAATGACACATATGCATAGAATGCCATCGCTATTCGGTTTTGAAACGCCTTCAATTCTTTTTCTAAGCCATTCCCTACATCAATAAATAAAAGCCACAACAAAAAAATACCTTTTTCTTATTAGACTGCCAGAGATCCCAAAATCTAGTTGATATCTGTTTCCAATTTGTCTCTGTGGAAAGCAGGCCAAAGAGCTGCTTTTCTTCCTCCTTGCAGAATGCAGCCAAAGTGTAGCCTAACCTGGGTGCACCCACCCACACTCACCAGTGTGTGCATTCTAGTCATGACTCAAGTTAATAAATTTGATTAGCTCGTACAGTACTCCAAGCCAGCAGCCCACAAGGCAGGTTCAACCAATACCTTTGCTTCACTCGCTGCTCTCAGCAGACCACCAAGGCTCTAGTTTGTATTTTTAAACCTGGGTTAAATTGTGGCATAACCACAAACCATTGTATGCGATTAACAGTGGGGTTCCAATGACTGACTGACAAACAAAATCTTAGCACACTGAGTCTGCTTCTCCCAGTAGTAAACACATGTTATTAATGAAATGATTCTAACAGGCTACACAATTGGAAGCTTTTTGCTTGATTGACAGCCTAAGCTTTTCTTAACAGGCCAAACAAAGAGGGCATAAAGAGTACACTTGTATTATATTTTTTTTTCTTTCTTTCTGAAGTAAAGACATAAAATTATTGCAATAGTTTCTCTATTGAGTTGCAGCCCAATGGAATGTTTCTAGGGGCAGGCACCGAGCGCCGCGTTACCTTGCTACAGATGCCGTGTTCCTCGGAACAGAAGGGACCAGCATTCTGAAAAAGCGCTGCTCCCCAGGCTCTATTGCTTCCTTTCCACCGCTGACCTACTCCTCTGTCATCACTGACAGAGCCTAACAGAAGAACAGTTGATTTGAAATAAAATAGAGGGGGAAAAAGGAAAAAAAAAAAGACATCAGCATGCATGTGGCATGAGATCATGACAGCATCACTCAAAACCACTGCAGGCTGGTACAGTTTAATTGCCAGCTGCTCGAACCAACGCTTATGCTAAGCGGGGCTGGGTATTAAGCAGCAGGATGAAACCGATGGGCTCGCTTATTCACACAGCCTCTAGTTCCTACTCTTCACAAGAACACCAACAGCCAAAAAAACAAGATGAGAAGTGTTAAGCAATTTCACCGTGCTTTTTTTCTTTCTACAAGCAGTGGATGAATTACATATTCAAGACGTCTTTTATGACACAATTCATATCAAATTTGTCGTCAGAACTGTCAAGGCCCCTGAACTGGACCTGCAACATTCAGACATGGGATTTAGGTACACATTCAGCAGCTATGTTCTTCAGGCTATGAAGCAGTTCTCACTACCTCAGTCTCTGCCTTGCCTGTTCATATATGCCACTGTAGGGTCACTTGCCAGGCTGGTGGGGTACAGAGCGAGGGAGCAGAGGTTTCTGCCAGTGCTGCTGCCAAAAGATAAAACTGCAAGTTGAACCTCTAGCCTCAGCCTGATGAAACTGCCCCAGCTTATAGGCAGTTCACCCATCTGGAATATCATTACACCCAGCAATGCTACTAGCCCCTAAACAGCAACACACATGAATACTCATATGGTAAACTTGCTCCTGTGCTCAAAAAGCAGGTTTGGAGTATCTGTCTTACACAGCCTGTCATGCCAATCTGTACAGCAAAACACTATTTTTATACCACATGCTTGGCCTCCAGAGCAGTGAAGAGAGGATTAGATTAAATACTTGACTTTCAGGGCAGGGTCTTACTGGGGAACAGAAAAACAGTATTTTATACTGAGCACATTTAGTACTCTACTACCATCACTATCTCATGTCTTTTTTTTTCATATGGAATATAGCAGCAACTAAAATGAAAGGTCAATAGTAATATTGTTATCTTGAGGTTATTACGAGAAATTCTTCTGTTGCATCACCTACATGTGAATGGCATTCTTGTTGGAGAAGAGTCAGTTTTCATGGGATTCACTGTTGCATTTGAAAGAAACAAGCTGTGAATGCTGAAGGGAGATTTCTTCCACGTAAAAGGTCAGAGGGGATGTTAAAAGCAATCTGTCATAGCTGAGCCGGTGATACCTCCACGCTGCACTAATCTCGTGGTACGTGGTGTACAGTATGCTGAACTGCCTGAACTGCTATGGTCAGCCTAGAAAAGGGGTTGCTTAGTCACTTTTTAAATTTATTATTGATCTCCCACTTGGAGACTGATCTCATATCTCCCACCTTTGCAGGCTTTGCAGGCAGAGGAGTAAATTTATGTGTGGGAGGGAATAGAAACTTAGAAAATGAAGGGCTGGAGGGAATGAAACAGCAGTGGTGCAGGCAGGAAGGATCATCTGTCAGGCTGTGAATATGCCATCTTCTAAAGGTCCATAAGGGATGGTGTGGATTGCCTTCAAACAACTAAGGCAGATTTTCCTGGATGGTCCCTGCAGTCTGGTATCTACTGCATGTTTATGCACCCACTCATGTCCTTACTCCTTCCTGTTCGTGCAGGAATAAAATGTTTCTTCCTCTGCAAAAATGACCAAACCCAGAAATCCAGTTGCCCCACTACTGCTGTTAGCCACCATCTCCTTTTTGTGGCTAAGTAGTAGCCACAGGTTTAACCTAGAAGCTCTCTTAAGATTCTGTTCCTGAGGATCTTTCTTCTCGAGAACAATAACAATTATTCTTCAAACGAAATTTCAAGGAAAGAGCTAAATTGCTTTCTGCCTGCTCAGTTAGTGTTGCATTATCTTCTGTTTCTCTCATTAATAATAAAGTGACAAACAAGACTCCCCCACCTTCCACAGAGAAGAGGAGAAATGGCAAAACAATAGAAAGTGATCCAGCTGTAAACTGCTTTAAACACTAGATTTAAGCAAGGGTTTCAATCAGGGCACTTCTGAATCAAGCACAGCATGGAGCATTCTAAAATAAAGTGAAACCCTCACATTAAGCCTCAGGAATTAACAAATAACTGTCTTAAATGTTAAACCTGTTGAAAGTAGTTTCAATGGGATTAACAGCTTCAATGAACTGGCATAAACGTTGATACTAATTTTCATTACTATATATTAGGAATCATACTAAAGGTAATCTGAGATACTGTTAACCAGGGATTCCTGCCTCTCAAGGACCAGGGAGTGAGAATATGAAGCCTCTCAGTTTTACTGCCCCAGCTTGGCTGGCTGTGATGAGGGCTTGGCTCTCCTGTCATAAAGCACAGGCACATCCTGTTGTCAATTAGACTCACCGGTATTCTGTGGCAGCAGCACTGGGCCCCTGGGATGTTATGTAGTTTGTTTTGCTATGTAAACAGCATGAAGTAATCCAGGCAGTGAAGGACACAGATGAGCAGGCAATTTGCAGCATGCTAAATAAAAGAATAAAAGTCTGTGAGTGAGAGTCAGAGAATAAACAGTAACAGCATCCCTGGGATATAATATCCACTGGTCTGGGGTCAATAAAAATATATACAAAAGGAAGTTAAGGGACTAAGTAAAATAAAATATACCCTTTATTTCTTTGGATAGAGCAAAAGAAGGACTTACTGTAAAGAAAAATAAAAATTGATATTCACTTTGATTTTAGCACATATCAAATAGAGTTCACAGATGGATTTTTTTTTATATAGCACCTATTCTGGGACCTTAATCAATATGTTGAAAATTTTTGCTTTCCCTTGATTTCAGTAGGCTTTGAATCAGGTTATAAACCAAGACCTTCATTCTGTACCTGTATATTTTATTGATTCTGTGAAAGTTTTGCGTCCTTAGACACGTTTCTAATCAGTGAAACTCAGTCCCTTTTTGTTTGAAAACAGTCAATATTGTATTAGGAAAGTTTCTCTATTTGTGATAGTAGCAGAAACTTGTACAAAAACGGGATTGCAACAGATTGAAGAATGTGCTCCTGAGTCTTCGTTCCTCTCCTTTTCAACACACAGAAATGAGATATTCAGGATGTTTAAAATCTATCAGGGTTCACTGATCAAAGAAAACATATGAATCCATGTTTATTAACAATGTTTGTGTTTAAATAAAACTTCCCACAGCACACAAACATCAAAATATTCCCCTTACTTCCTTGGAGCTCGTTGTTCATGACATTCAGCATAGAGCCTTCCTACCCTCTCATTTATAAATAGTGCTCCCCTGATGGTAGTTTGCTATTATCAGTTTTATAACATCATGTCATTCCGTCTTTGAAATTTCTAGATAACACTGTGCAAAAATTGCATGGCTTACTGTTTTGAACACAGGCTTGAGAACTAGGACTCCTGGTTTCTATTCCTCTCTCTGTCAGCACTTTGCTGTGTGACTCTGGCCAAGTTATTCATCTTTTCTACTCTTTGTTCTGCTACATCTGCCCTTTTCCAAATCCTTCATCTACCCATCCTAAGTTTGGATAGGTGCAAGCGGTTTTCTGGAGCTTTCTCTCATAACTTAAAATAGAACAGAAACTACTGAAGGCAGGGATAGAAAACATACTCTCTTTTTTGTTATAGTGGAATGACCAGAGATTGCACAGGAACTAAAACCCAAGCAGCAACGTGAACAGTCCTACACGTTGTACAACACACCCAGAAAGGAGCATCTGAGTGCAAGAAAAAATGCTGGAAGAGGGGATGTGAAGATGGGTATAAACTTGAGCACAGAAGGTGCGACCTCAACATGAGGAACTTCTTTCCTGTGAGGGTGACAGAGCCTGGAACAGGCTGCCCAGAGAGGATGTGGAGTCTCCTTCTCTAGAGACTTTCAGAACCTGTCCGGATGTGATCCTGTGTGACATGACATGAAATCTTTAGCTAAAAGCATCTCAGATTTTATATAGAGATGGGAATTTTGCCTTCTCGAAAAGACTGAAGGGCAGGTCACTGTTCTAGAGACAGTGAATTAATGGGGACTTAGTGCACATACAAATTTGAATGTAACATCCTTTTTAGTTCACACAAAGACAGCATAAAAATAGCTTATTTTATGACAGTGTGAGAAACCGATCTGCCAAACTGAACTTAAATTCAGCTCCATAACAGGATTATATCCCATCAAGTAACATGACATGTAATATTTCATTTTCTGGCTCACTACTACACTGTCTGGGAGAAAGCATAAAACCAGTATCTTTGCAGACTCTACTATTCACATATTCTGAAATTGTGTGGTATTAATTAATCAGGAAGGAAGCCAGAATTCTTCTATTAAATATCTTTCCATTTTAATCCTAATTAAAAGAAGCTGAGACCCAAAATTTTAAGAACTGATTGTGATCACTAATTGCAAAAGAAGAAATAGAAAATATATTTACCAAAAAGATGTCCACTGACTCACTTTTAATTTTTCTACTCTTTTTTTTCTGAATGAATAATGGAAAGACGAATTTTTTTGCAAATAATTTCTCTTGTATTCATAACATTGAAAAATTAAATTTTTGATCACTTCTATTTATTATTGCACTGAAGAAGAAGTTTCAGAACATGGACAGTTAGTTTATTGTTAGATAAATGACTGCATTACTTTAAAGCCATCCAGACCCTCACCTTCCTGTGCTGGCACTAGACAGCCCTTGGGATTTCCAGAAAAGTTGCAATGTTAGAAAATATGTCCTTGTTGGAAATTATGTCCCATATTTTTCACTAATGTATGCATATATTTATATTCATCAGCTGGCAGATTTCAATGGGATAATTGTTCATATTGTTCAACTCTTTAAACAGCTGAAAGGACATCCTGGTCTGTAGGATACACTGCAACATAAAATAAGCATCCTCCAAGTATGACATTTGCACTTCTGAAGATGGCCAGTGTCAGGTCTGAAGTGATTAGGTAGCTTTCTATATTATATCAACATCCAAAATCCAACACATTAATCAGTAATTATTGCCTAGACAAAAAACATATTTCTAAAGTACAAAATTACAAACCATGTCAAAACCATACACTGAGCAAGATCCATGTTTGTGAAACTCGAGCCAACTAAAAGCATAGTAGCAGAGCAACACAGCTTCAGAGAAATGTTATAGTTGGCTCCTATGGTATGTACCTTCATTTTTTCATAAAAAAAATAAGATTTCCATTAGCACAGGAAATAAAAGCTGACGACAAATCTATCAGCCAACTGCCTGCTAACTCGGTTTAACTCTTCAGTAAATAACAGTGCTCATGGGCTTGGAAGGATAGCTTTCTTTGGAAACAGGTTATATCTGTTCTAATTTCTGTATGAAATATTTAATAGACATTATCTCATGTTGTTTTCGGATGCAAAACTCTTGGCAAACCAGGGGAGATTTGCTCGATGGTGAAGACAGAGGAGAAGTGGTGTTTTTCCCAGTCTTGTGCTGCTGCTCTCCTGTGCTCCCTCACATCTCTAACCCTTCCTAACTAAGCACCCCAGCTCCCTGCTGAGGGCATTGCATATAACAGGCTCTCCCTTAAACATTCCATTCCATCCCTTCTTCCAGCTCCTTTTCAGAAGACCCACTGGTTTGGACAGAGAGGACAGCAAAGGAGAAACAATCCAGGAATATCTGGGCAAGGATAGAGGAACAGAAAGAGAATAAACATGAGTCACTGCATTCCCTGTGCCATCTGGCAAAACTCCTGTGGGGATGTTCCTAGGGTGGGACCTGGTGAAGACCAATTTGCAGATGAGTTCTGCAAAGTAACTTTGCTTTTCCTTACTTGCCTCTTTCAGTGTTGAGTTTTTTCACTCGCTGCCTAGACTGTATTTGAGCCCACCACACAAAATAGCTCTGCTCTCTGTATACCCCCTGGGCTCAGGGGAAGGAGTTACAGGCTGTCCATCTATCACTTACTACTTACGCCAGAGGAACCCAACTGTAGAGAGAGATGTTTGGTTTGGTTTGCTTTCCTTTCTCCAGAGTGTTTCTCCAAGAACTAAAGCCTTAGGAGACTCAAGCTCATTCACCCAGGAAACTGATGTTTCTGGATTTTCATTGTTGCCTTCCTCCTTCATTTATTTAACCACACCGTACCTTCGCATTCGTATACATTTGAATTGCTGCGAATACAGCATCCCAGAACTCCTCAAAATACATAATACACTAGAAGAGGCATTTTTTCCAGACAAAATCTGTAGCAATTAAGACTTAGAGTGCCATTGAACTTAGAACACTGGCTACAGAGGAAGTTAAAACCAAAGGTGCTGAAAGACTATTATTTTACTTCCAAATCCATCAAAATAGCAAGCATGTTTGTAGTAAAAAGAGAACACAGAAAACTGAAGGATGCTGATATTGAGAAGTTGTTTGAAGCCTTTAAAAAAAATTAATCATCACTTGGCCAAAATTTTTTTACCCATGAAAAACTTTGCAGAAAATATTTCTCATAATTTGCCACTTGAAGACTATTCTAAAGTGGTTACAAGTTGCCACAGATAATATACTGTTCTTTGACCAAAATCAAGAAAGAAAAACAGATACGTCTACCGTTAAAATGTGCCCAAACCCTGAAAATAATTGTGGATCCCCAATGGCCCACCCACAGACTCAGAAGTAGAGCAAGTTAAAATATTTCTTTCTAGACTACAGTAACTTTTGCACATCTTTGATGCAATAAAAATCGGTGCAGCATCTTGTGAATATAATGCAGGCTGTTCAGTACAAGAAACTGCTCTTAAGAGGTGACAGAGTCCACTGAGTACTGGACAGGGTCTGGGGTGATTCTGTTGCTGGATACCCTGAGCCTTCTACGATCTTAGAATCTGAGACACTAATAAAACTTCAATTCTTCACACAGTTGAAACTGCATCAAGTATCCCTTCCTTGCCTGTTGTTGTTTGCTTTTAAATGCTGAGGAGTGGGTTTTAGCAGTTCTTTTGAAAGGAAAGTTGCTTTAGTCTCTGATTTTTAATTCAACGGTGTCTTGCCAGTCGTGCTAACTGCGCTTCATGGTGTAATAGAGAAAACAGAGTTATCCCAGGCTGCTAAACTCATTTTCACTTTTCAGCGAAATAAGTTTAAACCAATTTTTTAAAAGGTGAAAAGCCAGTGCATTAACATACTAATACAGACTCTGAGGTTTGCAGTCTAGAATTCAAAGTCTTCCATTGTAAAACCAAGTAATATATTACATGCCATACAGATTAAGCTGATCCATAAGCTACCTTTGTTCCAGAGACCGAGTGTTACCCTCCATGGAATGGAATTCTCAAATCTCTGTGGGGAAAGGTTCTTTTTATAGAGGAAGAAAATATTTCCTAACGAGAGTATTTACTGGAAATACTGTAAATTCATGCCACATCATAAGGATGACTGCTAACTCCTTTAGTATCTTCAGGAAGGAAAAAAGCCAAAGCCAAACGGGTGTCAAATTTCCTGCAGGCTTTCCTCTGCCCGATACGGGTGAGAACCTGAGGTTTTATCATGAAGGGAGAAAACGGGAAACTGCACTGACTGACTCGCAGTGTTGAGAAAAGGCATCAACATCTGCTTCTGGGCTTCTGCTGAAGAATCCCTTCAGCTGATCATTTGGATTCAGAGTAAAACGGGGGCCTATAAGAAAGACCGGGACAGTCTTTTTAGCAGGGCCTGCTGCAGCAGGACAAAGGGTAATGGTTTTTAAAAAGCACAGACAGACTAGATAAAAGGAAGACATTTCTTATAGTGAGGGTGGTGAGACACAGTAACAGGTTGTCCAGAGAGGTGGTAAAAGCTCCATCCCTGGAAATATTCCAGGTCAGGTTGGCTGGGGCTGTGCGCAATCTGATCTAGTTAAAGATCTCACAGCAGGGGGTTGATGACCTTTAAAAATCTAGTCCAATGCAAACCATTCCACGATTCTATGCTTCTACATGGGCTTGTTTTCATAGGTCTGTTTCTTCCAAGTTCAGATAAAACAAACCTCTCCTGTGGGTCTGATGGTTTGTGTTCTGAAGTCTTGGTTCATGTGGCAGAGATTCTTTCTACTATATTGCTAACATATTATCCACCTTGAAGAATACAAAGAGGTGGCATGTTTCTGCAAGCTTCCTTGTCTAGTTACAAGATCTTGTGAAAGCATGAAAAGAGGATCCTGATAAACTCCCTATGCTCAAGGAAAAACACGTGTGTGCTCATGTGTTTTTGTATCTACATACACTAAATGGTATTTGTCAAAAATGTCAGCGACACCATTCTAGAAGGAAATCTAGTAGTTCTTCTCTGGTAGCAAATTCTACTCCTAGACATGACAAATACTGTTTAGGTCACATTACAGTCCTCCTTTAGCCATGAATTCAAAGTTTAGCTATAAGATTCTTCAAAGTTAGTGCCTATGTGTAGTGGGGATTATGTTCCAGTCGCACCTCCAACAAATAGAAACTAAAAATAACTTTATAGTCTTATCCCCTTGATACAGGTTTTCTGAAACTTTCCTGAAAGCCTAAACAGGGGAACAGAAGCACAAAATGACAGTTTCCAAAGTTTGTCATCAAGGAGGGTTTCAATCACTCTCCCCAAAGTAAAATGAAACCGTAACGTGAATTTTACAGTGAGATTCCTATTCTGATGATTCTTCATGGGACTAAGTACGTACTTAAGAGCAAAAAAATCTAAAGGCATTAGAACTTTAATTGGGGAGACAAAATTATAAATATACACCTATTCTAAAGCAGTTGTGGTGAAATATTTTACTTGAGCACTGTAATAAATGAAAAGTAAGCTTTCAATGTCTTTAAATCTCAGTGGCAGTAATAATACAAGAAGAAACAGGAAACTACCAAGTCTAGTTTATGAGAAACATACTATGGTTACCATAATTCATCAACAGAAACAGTTCCATCAAAGATGCTCTCTCTGACCACCTGCAATATCTTTCAGGACATTATTAACATGGGGCAACTACACTCAAGAAGCTAGTCAGAGAAAAAGCAGTATTTTAATGTCATTTCACATCTTAACATAGGATGAACGAAACTGCTGTATAATTCTTTTTTAACTCGTGACTGATGATCTTTACTTATTTGCAGGATGGTATTTACAGTTTCATTATCTTACTGCCCATGAAGGAAAAGCAAGTATTTAATTTTATTAGAGTATTAAAACCCCAGAGGGTCAATGGAAAGCACAAACATTTTGTTTATAGTGCCTGCTACTCAGACTGACATGGCTGAAGAGAATTTAGAAGAGCCCAATGACAGCTGAGGCACTGCCAGTGCAAACTCTAAGAGCTAGAAAATGCTGACATTGGCCATCCTTCTCCCACCTGGATTTGCATGTTTTGGAGGAGGTTCAGTAGAGCATTAGGTGGTTGGTAGCAGTACCCACCTCAGCATACCCTTTGTTGGCCTCCCTGATGACTAAGGATCTTCTGACAGTCCTGTTGCCACTCCCCAGCAGAGCTCCCTGCAGTCAGCCTGCTCCTACCCATACAGTACAGCCTCCCTTCTTTATCATGTTCCAGGGGAGAAATGCATGTTTCAGTGCGCTTCCAAGTTTGGGGATTTTTGGTTAAGTCTTTTGTTGCTGCTTGGTTTGGTTGTTTCTTTTCCTGGCTGGCGTTTTGCTTCATTAGAAATTATATTTTCTTTAATTGTACTAAAGAAAAAGCTGAGTCATTCATTTTGGATCAAAAATATGGAAAATCCTGATAACTCTAGTAGGTCTCAATGGACAACTACCATTATTTTCAGCAGCACGTGCATTAGATTTTCTAGATAAATCCAGTAAGAGTTGTGCTGAAAAGACCAGCTTCTGAAATGTCTTTAGATAAATGCAAGAAACTACATGTATCACAGTTCACACAGAAGTCAAGGTTTGAACGGACTTAAAAAGCCCTGGCTTTGCAGTATCAATAGCATAAGGAAATGCAAACAAAATTCTAGGTGCTGTGGACCAGAGAGGTAAAATAAAACACAAAAATATAATAAAAACTCTACCTTTTTGGCTTTCAACTTCAGCTATACGCAGACTTTTAAGTGCCAACTTAAGAAGACTCAAAGCTTTAGTCTGATTTCTTGTCAAGTACAGACTTCTCTGTACATAATGATCAGTTTTATTTCTGTTGAGTAAAACAGTTTTGTTTGGAACCTACTCTAAATTTCAATGCACCAAATATAAAAAGCAGTTACAACTTACTGAGAGGTGGTCCCTTTGTTTGCCAGGTAGCAGGAGAAAAAGGACTTCATTCGACTCAATAGTTTAAACATGTAATTTAAAAATGCTAGGAAAATGTTTACAGACATTTCCAAAGACCCAGAGAAGTCTGGTCTGAGAACATAAACCTCAAGAACCCATTCTGACATGCTGAATATCCTCCAAGAGTGTCATGTTCTTTTAAAAATGTTTGTTCACAGTGTGAAACAAAACATGGGCAATTTGGGATGACAAAGTCACCCACAATTCTGTATTAGGAAGTCTAAAAGGAAGAGGTAGTGGCTGCGGACAAACAGGACAAAAAAATTAACTAGGTTGCAAACTGGGCTGTTTTAGGTAAAAAAAGTCTCACAGAAGAATTCAGAATTTCTGAGTGAGGACTTCCCCTGAAATTATATACCAATTGATAAAATATCAAAACCTGAAACATAGCCTCAAAAGGCTTAGAGAAACTTGTTGTGTTTCACTGAAAATCTAATTTTTCATTAGAAAATCGTAATTCTAGTAAAAATTCCCTTCTCCTTAAATATTGGTAAGAATTCTGAGGACACTAAGGTCCCTTAAGTGAGAGAAGTACCTAGCTAAACTACCTGCTTTACAGATACCAAGTCCAGAATTCTAAATGCAATCAATGCATTATGCTTCTTTAACTACAAATCAGTTCTTTGAAGGAAAACTAAAAAAAAAAGGATAATTTCTTTATTTCTTTTAATTATTGTAAATTACTTTGTTATCCAAATTTCTCTACACAGGCTACCATCTTCATTCAAGACTTGGAAGTGTGTCAGCTAAGAGCAGCACATAACACAGTGTTCCTCTGTGCCTGCCTGAACAAAGAGCAGGCTGGTGCTTCGAACACAAGCACGATACAATGGACAGGATGAAACGGTGAGTCACCAGACAGACCATAACTGAAAAATTAAAGGATATATCTTAAGGCTTACTAATGACTCAAGAGGCCATCTCTAACTGGTCTATCATCTTTAATATCTACTAACGTTGTTATGAAAACTTGCTCACATAGCTCACCTTCATCAGCTTTATGGTAGAAGTTTGGTAAAGAAAATCTACTGCACAGGATGGGAAGGCTTCTTTAGAAAACCATAAAGATGATATCTAGCATTAGATTTTGCTGTCACTTCACATTTTGAATTGTGTGCTAAATACACACAGGCTAAAATTTCTTTTGCCTGTCATTTATTTGTTGGTAAATACCCTAAGGCCATCTCTGTGGGCTCTGTACAGTCAGAAAAAGGATGTTTGCATTTCTGGATTACATTTTCTTTAAGACACAAGTTACTTTTCAGTATGAGCATTTCAAACATGAAAATAATCTGAAAAAGAGGAAAAAGAAAATTCACTACAAATATGCTGGATCACTCAAGATCTGCAATTAGGAATCTTCATTCTTGACTTCATTTAGCTGTCTGATGAATTCTAAGCGATTCTTCAGCTGCTGGAACTTAAGGAACCAAAATTTCCAGTGACTTTTCTACTCTATCCTGTTATGATTGGTGTTCTCTTTAGGATTGCCAGCATTTGTCAGGAAAGTAGCTGAATTTTCCAGATGTTTCTTCAGTAAAGAGAGCTGCTTCTCCTTTCCAATATCAAATCTTTCCTAAATATTACCACTTCCTTTTCACAAGATACTATCAACCATCACAGCTATTGCTATTCTTCCAGATTCACATTTTACATGTACACTGTTGAGTTAATTTACCAAAATTCATGAAGTAATTCCAGCATGGCAAGTTCTGCTCAAATTGTGAGTTCTGGGTAATTTTGCTGTTCCTAAAGTAATGACAGCTTCTTTCAGCACTCCTTGTAAAACAACCCAGTATATCTCACTGGCTTTGTCAACTTAACTTCTAACATTATGGGTATTGAGACTTACTTCAAAATATTTCAAAGTTTTGATCATTAAGAATCCTGCAACTTGTATAAGCATTCTAGTAAAATTTCAAGTGTCTGCTAAACTTGCTTTTGAGCAGATTACATCCTGAAAAGTAGCACTGCAAATCCTGCTACTAGGGAAAAAAATGCCTTATAGATGATCAGGCAAAAATCTCCATCTACTTAATTAATAAAGCATAGAAGGCATTAATATCTGATATAATAATTATCTGAAGTAAACAAAACAATGTCTCTATTTAAAAACATCTATTGTTGATCATCACCACAATAACCCTAATAATTTCAAGGCAAAATTGAGAGCCCTATATAGCCTTCAGAGAAGAACCAGTACTATTAAGGCATGAGACACTTCACTCTGAGGTTACACAGGTTAGATCAATCACCTCAAGAAATGCCTATTTTTTTTTCCAATGACTTTAAAGGTAGTTTAGTCATTAGTTCATATACTGGTCCTACACTGCTGATACCTACTTAACCAAGGTATCTCCTGCCAAGGATGCCTGAACTGGAGCTACTGGAGGACAGAACGGAATATGATGATTTGAGCCTCTAACACTCTGAAGAACTAGTAACGGAGCCTGGATCTGAGAAGTTTCATAAAATGTTTGAATTTCTTAGTGCTTAAATGAACCAAACCACAGAAATTTGAGGCGTGCCCTTCATGAGCTGGCAGATTAATATTTTTTGGCACTTCATTTTTGCAATGATGTCAGATTGATTATTTTATTGTAATCAATATTTGAATGCATATGACATTTTGTTTATGCCAGCCCTCTTTTCATTCTCCATGTGTATAAACAGATACACCAGTGCTAAACAACTACAATTTGGTGTCACAGACACAGATGTGGAGCAGCATGGAGGCTTTCACAAAGTTCAGAGTTGCCAAAAATAATCTTCCACCTATCATCTTGTGCAACAGCATTTCACGGGGCCAATATTCACTGCAACCTACTGTTCATATCAAGAAAAACTAGTATGTTGCAGGATTTGATTGCACAACAAAGAAGATGGCACACCGACAAGTTCTACAACGATTATACACTTAAAACATATTCTAAAAAAGTTTCAGCCTCATTCTAAACATCTGAGTTTTATCAGAATTTCATAGTGTGGAAGAACATCGTTCGAACAAGTTCAGTGCTGTCCCTATTGTGAGACCAAACTGCATCTCAGTGTCTTTAGCACTGTCCCCACAACTGGACTTTGCAAAGAAGGAGTTACTTGTGGTGTTCTCCCCCAAGTAAATGGGCTATTTAAAGCTCCTTATTTCATAAATAGCCTCTAAAAAAACCCTGAGAGCTTGCAATCTACAAAGGTGAAGCTCTCCCTGAAGACACCTTTATCGAATGGAACAGCAGGTTCCTTATCCCTCGGTTCCTTGCTGCGTCTTTAACAAGAGATGTGGCCACGCTGCAGCCAGGGTACGTGCCGGTGCTCCGGAGCGAACCCTCATCTTGCCAGCAGCGCTGGAAATGTAGCGGCAAAGATTTCAACACAGGCTGCAGAACCCCCGCGGACGGTGGTATTCATGCCAGCTGAAGGAAAGCTAGCTGGGATACGGCTCTTTCTGCTGCAGGCACACTCCCGATTGCTTCGCGGACGTAAGTCACTCCGCTTGATTTTGTGTATCTGCGACTGAGTCAAACTTTCCTCATGCTACCAAGCCTTCTGCTGGCACGCCTGCTTTCTGCGCGCAGTGAGTCAATATACTCTGACTCTGTTTTCAAGATTCTAGAAAGACAAGGCTGGAAAAGCAGTATAAATCATTCCATATTGGAAATAATTACTTACACTTGAATTCTGTAATCCTTATTTGAACAAAACTCACATAGACCTTAGTGGGAGTTCAACTCAGTTAATGACTGAAGTACTTGGCCCTTAATTCCTTTTTCTGCCCTGCTATCAGATGTATTATTATTATGAGAAACATCTGTAATAATACTTTACACTTCCATAGCCCCTGACATCTGGAGGTTTCAACAAACTCTCTCTGAAATTCCTGTTAGGTATTCTTATGTTACTAAGGATGTCAGTAATTTGCCTAAGCCAGAGATACAGTGTTTATGCTTTACGCCGCTCTTAAAAAAATTAAATGAGGTTGCATTGATAAATGCCATCCATTATACAGCTCAAGTCTTACATTAACCAACTGGAGAGAAAGGCGACTAAAAAATGACTGATGCTGAAGATTAAAAAGAACCATAGGCGCCTAATATCAAATAATGTCAAATTCAGCTACCCGTACTTGAAAATTCTTGTTTTGCTTTTCAGACTCTAGAAATCACTTAGCAAACATGAGGCCAGAAGTCTGAGCAGGACAATAATGTGGTTTCTGTTTATGCTTGCGAGCTTGTCTGTCTGTGTTTATCTGTGAGCTGCAGCTAACTGATCACATACCATATCTGCTCCACTGTGGCAAATGAGCACTATTTGCTTTGTTTTTTTGCCTCGAGATACTTTTTAAAATGCTTCCAGATACCAAGCAACCAATTATTTTAGGAGATCTTAGACCTGATCATGTTCCATCGCACAAAATGTGGCACACGGTAAGCAAATGCTCAAAAATGCACATGAGGTGCATGATGTACATGTGGTCGATTCAAAAGAAAAAAACAACGAACCTATGTATGGTAAGGAAAGAAATCACAGACTCCTCTCATTATATGAGGACAAAAAAGTAGAAAAGCTGTAATATCAGAAAGAACGTGTCTGGCAAACTGATCATAAACGGCAACATGTCTATGACAATGAAAGGGAAGGGTCTCTTCAGTCCACAGCTAATTACAATTCATCCCTCATTATAAGGCACTCTGTTATCAACACTCAAGAATAATAGTTCATTGTTCTATTAGCTTTTTCAGACACTCAGAACCACAGGACTGCAATTCTCCTCTGAATATCCCTGTCACTGTAAAAATACAGAATACTTTGCAGCTAAGTATGTCAGCTGTTATATCCCCTTGTACCTTCTTGATGTGGGCTCTCAGCGTGATAAAGCAACACAGGACCTCACTTTCTGGACACTTCTAGCTGTAATTTCTCCTTTATCAGATGCAGAAATACTGCATTAATGCTGAAACATGAATGGGCCCAGCGCCAAAACAAGCACTTCTGCTTTAAAGTATAACGTATGACTTACCTGTATTAACTTAATCACATAACAATTTACAGACAGGAACAGATTCAGTTGTCTTAAAAATCTGCTAGGATGCGGTGCCTTGCTGAAGCATTTAAATGGCTTAGAAAAGTAAAATACACGCTTCACAACCCTAAGTCTTCACACGCATGTTCTTTTAAGGGTAGAGGGCTTCTGAAAGCGTTGCCTTAGAGGAGGGGGAGTGAAAGAAAGTGAGACCAAGTGTGCTGCCGTGCTGCCTACAACTTTTGGCAGTGGATCAGACAAACAAGTTCAGCAGAAAGTCGATGTAATTTTATTGGACCACACTGTCTCAAGCAATTAGAAAAATATTTGTAAAACATCAGATGAGATGGGGAAACGTGGAGCCCAATAATGCAAAACAATGTTTATAAGACAGAAATTGTGAAACTGGAAGAATAAACACAATTACTCTATCAGCACCTCCAGTTCTTCTGAAGATTACTTAGATTAAAAGCAAAATGTTTTCCTGTTGCCCTTAAAAGAATTAACAGTTAAAACCCCCTTTATAAATGCATAGGTACATAGCAAAAAAGTGTTCATATGGATTTGTACTGGGAAGCTGTCAGTGCTCATCAGCAGAAAATGAAATGCTACGTGAATGCACTTTATGTACTGACAATCACATGCATATTTGGGCAAGGAATTCAAACCCATGGTTGTGCAAGAAGGATAATTTTTAGATCCACAGATTCTTTTTAGAAGAACTACAGATCGTCCAATGTATGTGTAAGCTGCTCAAATAAATTCATGCTGGGTGAGGTAAAACCTTTCGTTGTAATTACTGTTTCCCTCCTTGCACGGTGCAAGCTTAGACACATACAACAGTGAAGATGGCCATATGCATTTCTTTTTAAGTTGCTGGCAAGTCAGAAGTTTGCCTGCATCTTAAGTTGGGACATTTGTTCTTTCCTACCAAGTAGAAATATTTCATTTTCTGCCCCAATTAACATCATAAGACTTGTCACATTAACTGTTCTGTTAGAACTCCAGCTACTTAGGCATTAGCGCACGGGGAAGATTTATCTGTTAATTCTAGGATAACGCAGTACTGCCTGACTGTTGGCAGTTAGCTGAGTAATAGGATTGAACAAAATGCAAATATTACTACGTCCATTAGAGGTTCTACCAAGATTAATGATGGTCGTTAATGAATCAGAAGAAGATTCTGGAATTCAGGTGTATTGTGCATATCAGTTCAAATCTATCTTCAGCCAAGACGGAAACCTGCTGTCCATGTTCACTCTTTGTGTAAAGAGTCAAAGAATTCAAGCTGTTGAAAGGACTGTTTGGAACTGAGTCAATGAAAAACACAGCATGTCAGAGAGAGATATTCAGGTGAGAGAAGAGTGTCCTGAGCAAAGACTCGTGGTGCAGGATTTTCACCAATACATGCTGCTTCAAGCTAACCAGATGGCAGCCCAGGCTTGTGAAGAATGCTGCTCTTCCAACACTGGGGAGAACTCCCAGTGTAGCAAAGGTAGGGATCCAGGAGCTGGAACTGCTAACACTTTCAATAGTTTAGAGACTACTACAGTTACTCAGCTGCAACCTCAGCAAAAGTAGGAACAGGCCTTTATAACACCAACATCAAGTTTACCTTCCAGGCTCGAATCCAGTGCCAACACAGTCAAATAAAATCCAGAGAGAAGAGCCTGTGTTGCCCAAACACTCTCCTTGTACCTAGCTATACAGCCGTGATTTCTGGGCACCGGTGAAAATGATCTACAGTATAAGAGACTTTTCCCACAAGCACATTCACAATGAAAACAAGCTGCGAATGTCAGGATAAACGCAGGTCTAGAGAAAGCAGCTCTGTTTGAAGTTGTGTTTACAGAGAAACTTTGGCAGTCCCAAAAAACAGCTAAGCTCTGATTTCCGTACATCTATATACTCTGCAATATATCTTGTGTGGACTAGAAATGAATCCTTTGCATTCCAGAAGCATCAAAGAACCACTGCTGATGAAGACTAAAACTTCTGTGAGTGATTGCTGGGGAGGCTGGGGGGGGTGACATAGCTGTAACCAGACAGGACATTAAATGGCCCAGCAGAGCGGTTGCTTACACACATCCTTTAGTGTACTGTCAGCACTGGAAAAGAATCTGTGCTGGGAAATACTGAGAAACTGTATTTTTCAATACTTATTACACAGTCATCGGAGCTAAGAAGTAAAAGCATACGAATAAAAAGCTGATGTCTTAAGTTCAATTAGCAGCATGGAAAAAAACATGAAGACAAAAATGGACAGAGAAAAGAAACTAGGCAGATAAAATGAGAGTGTGGAAGATAGCAGACAGTCATATGATTTGAGTTTTGTATGATTTTAAGAAAAAAAGTTTAAAGCATGTCTTAAAAGCAAACTTGATTCCGAGAGAAGCACTTTAGAAGATCAGTATTCTACTGGATCTCTTCATTGACCACACAAGATTTTTTTTTTTCAAGGATTAATGCTAAGCAAATACACGGTAAAGAAACCCTTTGCAAGAAGTATTTACAAACATCCATTTGAATGAAACCACAAAGTGCTTTTGGTGGTATTTGGTTTACCTCATCATTCATACTCTAAATAATGAAAATTACTTGTATTTGCTGAGAAAAAAGAAATCCATTAATATTTTTGAGAATATTAAACAGAATTAAACACAAAATAATACCTTTAAAGTTTGTGTCTGGAAGTTACGGTTGTATAAAAGCTGAGACACAATTACTATGTCTATAAAGCCTTTCAGAAAAGACTGCAGGAGTATGAACACTGTTGACTCTCCCCCTTTCCATCCACGTACCCTTCACCTCTTCAGAGAGCTTGCAAACATAACTCTGTGTGGCACACCAAGCTACCTCACTCCTACAGGTTACATAGGTTGGCTCCCACACCCCAGGCTCACTATCTGTTTGGAGTGCAAATGTGGCCTCAGGGGAGCATTCAAAGAACACTTTAATGGGTCTTGGTAAGCTCTGCCTCTTTCCCAAAGTCAAGGTGTTACTAGAACTATCAAAACATATCTGATAGGTATCTTGTGCGTATGGGAGCCTCAACCTCACTGCCCCGATTCCTTCAACAATTAGGGTGCTCCACAAATGTAACTTTCCTCAGACATGTTTTAAAATAAAGGATTCACAGATTTAGCATTCTGAACATTTAAAATTTCCTATATGTGTTATCTCCTACTCACTCCCTTAAAGAGATCCCATCCCAACCTGGAAAGAAAAGGAGCTTCCTGGAGTTTTTCAAGATGTCCTCCTCCTTAAAAAGTAGTGTTGCTTAATTAAAAATAACTGCATTATCAGGGAAATCAGGAAAGAGCAAGATTAGACCTGTCTGTGGATAATGAAAATATCAAAAGTTATATTAAATATTACCTTTTTTTTTTTTTTTAGGAAAAGTATAAACTCATGTACTTTAGGAAATATGCTAACTCACAAATATTTGAGGATAGAAAGTTCCTTCCTGGTCGTAATATTCTTAGTCTTTTCAATATGGGTTATTTCTTGTTTAGTTTGGGTTGGGTTTTTTTGGTTTTTCTTTTAAATCTTGGAGCATTTGTAGTCACTGTCAGAACAGAGCACTGCCCTAGACAGCATAATGTCTTCCTTCAATAAAACAATTCCTACGTAATTTTCTAGAAGTCCCAGATTTACCCTCCCCACACCACAGGTTTGGTTTGTGTGTGCACAGCAAGCACAGTGCTTCTCAAACACGTTAGATCTGCTCATGGGCACTTCATCAAATACTCACCACATCTACTTCACCAATGCCCTAAACTCCACTTGCATGGATTCCTCTACTGGAAAACTCAGGTGCAAACTTGGCAGCCTTACATCTCAGATTCCTGAGACGTACTGGAACCCTACCCCAAGCTCACCTTTCTGACACGTGTATGTTATGGGCAGGAAACTACTGTTCTTTGATATGGAAATGAACTGTAAGACAATACGGAAAATAGTCTAAAATAGGACTATCATTTTCCCACTGTCACATTAATCTGCTTTTGTCTCATGGTAAAGTGAGAACTAACAGAAACAATGCTTTAATTGGGATGCTTTCTAAATTACTCAAAAATTAGGGATATTTCACACCGAGTTCTAACATTTCATTCAAATAGCATTGTTTCAGTCATCTTCAAATAGAAATCAGCATTTTTCAATGGTTCTTCCTGTCACATCTCTTGCTATCTCAAGAGAGACCATGTACTAAGTCTACATCTACTCCAAGGTAGAACATAAAGGGCCCGATTAGGGTCATCTTTCTCCTGATGTAATCACCTAACCTGCAGAGTATATACCATCAAACAACTGCAAACATCCCGAAAACAAAATAGTCAAGTACAAGATGAAAATACCATGTATGAAAATATTTCAGACAAATCCAGGACACATTTGTGAGAATGTCTGTACTCTTTCCCTCCTTTCCTGTGTTAATTACCTCCACAAAAATGTCAGTTACATTTGGCAAGAGATGAAGAGTCGGGATCCACAATACAGCCAAAGCACTGAACTAGGAAAATGCTGGTTCAATGGAAACTAGTTCAAATTACTGTAAAGACTTGCACGTTAACTTCACCTAGAGTAAGTTACTAATCCTGAACGCCAGTTCATACTAGCCGTTTAGGTATAGGCAGTGAAACAATCCATGAACTAGAAAAATACACACAGTGGTTCTGCACTACGCATTAAATAACCCGAAGCAGGAGGCAGCAATAGCAGCTTTATCTTGCGAGTTCCCACAGTGGGTCTTTAAAGAAGGTAGGAAAGAGAAGAAAATGTACAGATCATACTTTTAGATGGAAAAAAGTAAATGGAAGAGGTTTTCACTTGGTCACATACAGACGCATTAGCTTGAACTTCTCAAAGGAAAAAAAGAAAACCAAACAAAGGCATCTTTGTCTTGCTTACTTGCATCGGTTGACAATCACGGTCCATCACAATCAGCTTACACTCAGGTATAATAAACAGTATTCAGGAGGTTATATTTTAATGTGAGAGATGTAATTTGCTGCTGGTGACAGGTTCAAACCATGCCTGTAAACCCATCATATAACACATCCTCTTTTAGTCCTACTTAGTTTAAAAATAATAATACTGAAGAATAGGTTTTGGGTTTGGTACTCACTGCAGGGACTTCAAAAGGACAGACAGGGAAACTGGATGCATTTTGATAGACTCATCCAGAGGGCTTTCTGGCTGCATCCAAAAAAACAAGTTAAAGAAAGCATGCACATGCTCCCATCACATAATGGTGCTCCAGTATTTCAGCGCATGTGGGGACAGGCATGTCTGTGTAGGAGACCGAGAAAAAGACACAGGAGGAGGAAACTTCTCACCCCATTAGGCACTGAGTGCTTCCAGAAGCTCTGCAAACCATAACAGCAATTTCCCTCCCAGCCCTTCCCCCAGGGTTCATCTAGTCTTTGCACCACCACAGAAGCAGGAAAGCTGTAGAATCACACGATTCTTGCCCTATTTCTTACACTTTTTCCTTAAGCATCTTCTTGTTGACATCTTAGGTTAAACATCTCAGGACTGGTCCAATACAAGCATTGTTACATTTTGATCTTATGTTCTTCTCTTTTCCTTCATGAAGGAAAAGAACCTGTGAAGTCAAGCTGAAGAAACTCCTGCTTTGATGTATTCTCTTGTATTAAAGGACACAGCATTACAAATTAACCGTCCCAAAACCATAAACTTAACAGATTTAGTAAATCTGAGTAATAATTTATCACAAACAAGTCTGGGGAAACCAGTTTGCCTCCAAATATTTGCCCCCAAACTGAAATAAGTCAAGCCATTTTAAAAATTATCATTATTCTATTATTCTATTATTATGCTATCCTTATTCCTTTCC
Organism: Actenoides lindsayi; assembly: GCA_025331215.1. NCBI lineage: Eukaryota > Metazoa > Chordata > Aves > Coraciiformes > Alcedinidae > Actenoides > Actenoides lindsayi. The sequence goes on from WTSP01023910.1 coordinate 56,046, forward strand.
CTGGCAATAACCAGACAAGATTTGAAAGGCTGGAGCTTTTGCAAGCAAAGTTTGCCTTCTCAGAGGTCTAGTCCCCCACCTCAAATTCTGAATGTCAGGGCAGTTGAGACAAATGTTCGTGATTTTAGGCACCTATCCAAGGCTATTGCTGTTTGCTTATTAGGATATAAGAAGTTAATTGGAAGGACACACTTTTCCTTAGTGGTAGAAGCAACTGATTGATTACATTATGTGTGTAATCTCCTATTCACAGAAACAGCAGAACATAGCATTCTACAGGCTGAGATAAAGAGTGTTTGTGTGTGTGTGGCTGAGGGGAAGGGGCACAGCAGGGGAGTAAAATACTAAGAATATCGGTGCACCAGATGAGATGTCAGTGGAATAGAAAGTCATCACAGGATAATGGTCTCCTGCTGCTAAATGAAGGCCAAGGCAAAGCAGATGTTGACTCAGAGCAAAGAAGTTTATTTTTAAAGCACAAGACACTGATCCTGTCCTAGTAGTTATCCTGCTAAACTGCTGGTAAAGTATCATTCATTCCTCTTGACAGACATTTTTAAGAAAAGCATTACTTTTTCCATGTTATTATTGAGTTGTTATATTTTTATTGACTTGAAAAAGAACAACAAAACCCCCCTACCAACTTATTGTTATGTCCCATCAAGCAGGAACGAAACTAGAGGTGGAAGTACAACCTTACTTGAAAATTGCACTGAACTTTCATGTTCTGACTGAGTTGGGTTTACCAATGGGTTTCAAGCCATTCCAAATGAAGTTGTCTAACAGTGCAATTGGCTGCCTGTGGTTTCACCTACTCTTGTTGTCCTAATATGCAAATGTAGGAGGGGAAAAAGAATGTTTGAGTAAGGAACTCAAACTTTTTGTTAAAGTAGGCACTTGTATTTTTAAAGCTCAGATAAGACTGACAACTCTAGCTAGATGTCTTTCCTGAAATCTTGGTTTCACTTAAATCAGTGGCATTATACCCACAGAATCATAGAACTGTCAGGTGTGGAAGGGACCTTAAAGACCATCCAGTTCCAACCCCCCTGCCATGGGCGGGGACATCTCCCACTAGAGCAGGTTGCTCAGAGCCCCATACAGCCTGGTCTAAAAAACTTCCAAGGATGGGGCTTCCACCACCTCTCTGGGCAACCTGTTCCAGTGTCTCAGCACCCTCATGGTGAGATCCATTGATCCATAGGGATGTGTTAAGTCTGCAAAACGGATGTAGATGCAAAATGGCAAGTGCTGGCTGTTTTTGTGTCTGCTACCCGCTAATGCCTTTCAACTTTGCTGTTGGCAAACCATCCCTGTGAGGGATCTAATATCTTCTCTCACTCATTTATGGCTTTTGGCAAATCCTTTAATCCCCAGTTTCTCATTTGTACATTATACAATCCCCTGTGTCCCATTACTTTCGTTACAGGATCTTCAGGGTAGGGACTGTCCTGAACAGAAAATGCATGGAGAGTGGCTAAAATTATCAGGCACTGATCTCTGCTAGTGCCACTAAAACTATGCCAAAAGATACTAAAAATTATGTCTAACACCTCCACCAGTAGGCTTGTTTGTTCACTGGCTTTCTGTTGAATGAAAAGACAAATGAAAAGCCTTGACAGTCACACCCAAAATCTTTTACATATTTGGGTATGGCCACTTGAAGAATTATCTTGAGTTACGACTTTTCATCAGAACTACTTTTGGAAGAAGACAACTCCTCAATCAAGAGGACAAGAAACCTTCCTAGCAAGTTTCAGAATAATTCTTCTCTGGAAAAAAACATAACTACAAAACATGTGTTGTCATCTTCTTCTAGGATCCTTCTTTTAAGTCTACATTTTAAAATATCATGGACACTTTGAGTAGAGATCTCCTTAAAAAACAATGGAAATCAGGCTCCTAAGTCTCTGTGTTGCTCTAGAGAACCACACACCTTTAAGCCACTCAGGTGCTTCAAAACTGGAGAGCTGTTCATCTCTCAGTAACTTCTTGGGTATAATGTGAGACAGCAATCCTAAAAAATGAGCTCATCTGTGAAACTCCTCTGAGCAATGTAATAAAAGGCAAATCCATTTAATCCGGTTTTCCCTTTGAATCTAATGTGTGTTGACCACCTCTTTACTAAATTAATCATACTGTACTAAATTAAACAGCTGTAGTATAATATTTTCATACTTTTCCCAGCATATCCCCATCGGTCAATGGACAGTTCAAATATACACACAGAATCTATCTCTTACAAAAATCTCAACTGTAAAAATCAGTATTACACATCATTAACAATACAGACAATTATGTCAGCACTGGTTGGAAACACACACACGCTGCAGTGCCAGAAAACCGCAGCTCTAAGGAAAAGAAGAAGTAGCCACTACTCACAAAATATCACCTGTTTTTAAATACTAAATCTGGCTGTGCATTCTGGTCATCAAGAGATGACTAAAAATGGATGAATTAAGATGTGTTAGCTAATGAACCTGCTAAATACACCTTAGTTTCTCAGTCTCGGCAGAGCTTTAACCTGTTTGAATGTAGGTTTGCCCAGCTGTAAAATGGGGATAATGATACTTTTTTTTCCTCTACTTTTTAATCTGACTGTTAAGACCACTGGGCAGGAACTGTCTCAATGTGCATTTTACACCACCTAGCACAGTGGGCCACTAATCTTGTTTGCACATTGAGATACTATTATAAATCACTATTTTTCCGTGCTCCTAATAAATGAACCCAAGTGAATCCATTTTATTGTTTATTTGATTATTTTGTGTTGGTTTTGGTTGTTGGTTTTGGTTTCTTTTTAATGTATATAGGAAAGCATTTCCCTCGACGTTTTTACAAATGAAATAAAGATGACAGTAACTCTCCTGCAAAAACAGATTGTGAATTATCATCCACAGCTAGGAAGTTCAGAGGCACGTGTAAAAGAAAAATAACTACAACAAGGAATACCGTAGAAAGTATATGAACTTTGATTCTGAAATTTTGTAGAGATTTATTACTGTAATTTAACACTGGCAATGAATTTGGCTTAACATAGGACTGAAAAGGTCATTTAATGAGAGCACCCTGCTGGTCTAATAGACTGTCGTGTGGCATTGGTCCAGGTGGTGGTCTAGATTGAATAGGTTGCCACAACTCCTACTAACCACAGGTTCCGCCACAATAAAGCTTTACAATTTCAATAGGGTGTTGCACTTAGTTTAAATATTTATTTTAAAAAATTGGAGGTTATCAGTAGTACCACTGGCAGCTTGGAGTTACTTTGAACTGCCTTGTAACATCTCACTAACTCGCAGAATGCCAAACAGTACATATCTGACAAAAGAGACAAGAAAAAAAGAACTAAAATGGGCAAACCTTCTTGGATAAAATGATAAGCAATTAGAATACTAACTTAAAACCTCAACTGGAATGCTCTGCAGTAGGGACTACTGTTTAAATCAAAGATTCAAGGACTTGTGTAAATGTCTGCTGGAATCAACCGCAATCTTCTACAGTTCCTCCCTAGACAGTAGGTCAAGACCCAAGTATATACATTCAGATTCTCACCTGCACAGATTGTTATCAACTCAGGTAAGTCAAGCAAGCTCTGAGAGCTCATGCTAGAAGAGAATCTAGTCATTAGAATGAAAAAAGATACTGAATATAATGTAAACTACTGATGTATATATTTGTCTTAAAAAGCATCAAACATTGTTTCAATACAGAACAGTAATTACCTCGAGAACTGTGTAACTGAAATACCAAAGCATGACCCTAAGAACAGAATTCATCTGACCTAATTCTAGCCATCTAAAATTCAGGCATCTAACCCGGCAGCTGGATTCTCAGTACAATGAACAGAAGAAATAGCTACTTCCACATTCAAAACACCTTATCTATCCATGTTATGCTTTTAAGATGGGATGGTAATTTGTTAAATGCTATGGATATCCCACCCCAGGATATATAGAATTTTGATAACTAACTTAGCTTTGTTGTCTTAACTTAAAAATGCCTAAATCAGGTGAGATAAATACCACTCCAAATGTCCAGCTTTAGACATTTTTGTGAAAATTCTGCATTGATAAGTCTTGATAGCGTGTAATTTTTCTATTGCTTTGATTAATAAAGAAAAATGAGCACAACAGTTAGCCATTTTCAATCTATGGAATGCCACAAAATTACATCAGGTCATTTTGTAATATTCTAGTTTGGTTTCATGACTAGCAACATCACCATTTCAAAACAGTTCCTACTTGTAGCAAATTTGATTTTAAGCTCTCTTTCTAACGGCGATAGTAACAGGCACAAACCTGAGACAGAAGCATAATGTGCATACATGACCCTTCAAAGCATGTTCCACAATTATGGCACTTGCTCACATAGTTCAGCTATTGAGGTATATTTGCACCACGTTTCTAGAAGATGAAACTTTGAAATTGTGGCACATCATCTACCATGAAAGGACATTAAGTACAGGAAACAGAAACATTTTTATTACTTCAATCAGTTATTACTCATAAAGGATTTTTGTTTAAGAACCTGAAGAACTGAGGCGCAACTGAGAAGCTCATTCGTCATTGAGATTTTTCAGATGAACCTTCAAGCTATTTGAACACTGCCCAGTGATAAAAAGAATGAAAAAGTACTTGAAAATGCAACTGATTTTTTCAAAGGCAGTATAGATGTTAGTACTAGTTCACACAGATGAAGTATACATGTTTTCAACATGAGTGTTGTTATTTGTAGTAGACTTCAGGTGATATTTAAAAGATACTCCTTGAGTGCTACCTAATTTAGTTTCTAGTTAAGCACCACTTCCTACTCTAGTCAACTTTTGGAGAATAGGTAAAAGTTGGCTGTTCTCTGGAACATCCTTTTTAGAAGTGGCTCTGAATCACCTTTTCTTTTTTCCACCTCTGTCCTATTCCCCTGCCCTCACATATTTGTGGGCTCTGCCAAAGAACAGCAAATCCATAATCCCCTTCTCATTTATTCTTGGCAATTCTAAATGACATTTTGCAGGTAACCACTGAAGATGTTATCCCAAAAAATGAAATGCATAAGTTGTTTAAGGATTAATGCCTGGGAAAAGTAAGAGGGAGAAAAACTTTTTGGGGTTAAAAATGACTCCTGGAACTAGAGGTGCACAATCCAGTTAGTTACCTTGTTGGGCCATCATTCCCCATGTGCATTACAGGTAAAACATGACATAAGATGACGGTCAGTGAGTTCACATTTGAGTATCGCCGATTGCAAGTGAGAACTTCTTTAAACAATCACAACAGTGACGGGTGGTGTGAACCCACGAGCAGGAAAGCAACAGAGAGAGCACACACAGAGCCTCATTCAGGTGGATCTGAGTGGTTGGAGAAAGCTTGGTGAATGCAGATTTCACCATCTGGAAATGAAGCTGCTATATGTTTACTAGAGTTCTCACAAAGAAGATTGATCATTTCCAGATTTCCCATTTTGTTGGGATGGATGAACATCTGGAGAAAAGAAAAGCTGTGTTTGCTCTTGCAGAAATCTCTACTACTTGTATGCATCTATTGAAGCCTGCAAAGTCCTGGGGTAGCAGAGATTTCAGCTGCTGACCAAATCTTTACACTCTTTAGATAGTGAAATTAAGCTAAGCAGGATTTTGCCTGTTCTTGGTTAAAATAATTGCTGCTGCTATACAGAATGATAGCCTATAGCTCCCTCTGAGAAGTTTATGTTAGATTCTTGCTCACAGAAAAGTCTTCTAACATCAGTCCTTTTGTCAGAAAAATGTTTTGGTGGGAAACTTTTTATGAGACAGTCAAGTCTAACTGCTATCAGTCTGCCAGGTTTTGCTCTTATCTCTTGTAATTGCCCAGAGTTCTGCATGGCAATTATTCACAAATTATAAATATTTAAAGAATCAAATACATATTTAATAGCATTGATGCCATGGATTAACCATCCATGTTTCAAAGACTTTTTGGAAAGGTTAGAGCTCATAAAAAATACAGATTTGCATTTTTATTTAACCATTAAGCAAACTAGTTATTTTGTAGAGTGTTTTAATTAATTGCACATCGTTTTGAATATGAATCACAAGGTGGCACTTCTCTGAAAAACTCTGTTTCATACATTTTTCGTAGTATAATCTGGAATACCTCCTTGCAATTGAACGAAAATCTCTGATGGTTTTAGCCAAGTTTTATGGCTCACCCCATCTTTTTTCAGATATTAATTTTTTTTAAAGATGGAAGACATTTCCTAGGAGAAAACATGGCCATTAAACTTAATGTACTGATGGAAATAAATGGAAGTTGTTTTGAAAAGAAAACAGAATATCATTTTTAGAAAATAGAGAGCACTTCTTATCTTCAGTCTGGTTAGGAATTACCTCTATATATTTCAGGGGGAAAAAAAAAAAGATAGCTTTTATAACCTCTAAATCAGCAGTTTGTTTGTACTCAGGGAAGTGATTTAGTACATGTTTAACTTTAGGCACATGCTTAAATTCCATTGATTCCGATGGAAATAAAGCAGATGTGCTTGGAGTTGATCACATGCTTAAATAGTGTTGAATTAGGGCCTTTATACTTTACAAGTTCAATACACCAAATGTTAATTAATCCTCACTGCACTTCTCAAGGAATGTCTCATTACTAAATGCAACTAGTGGGAGTGGAGATTGCCTAATAACTCATGTAGTAACTAATCAGTTTGTGCTACAAATTGTAGCTGCAGACCTCCTAAGCTGCCTCATTTTTCTTGCGCTGCAGAACTGGGGATAGGAAAGAGGTGCTAATGGTAAAAAAAAAAGAGTTTCTTGTCAATAGGAGACCTTCAGTGAATGCTTCTGTGTTTGTGTGTGCATTCATAGCAAGCAGCCTGTATTTCAGTCATTGTTGGTGATATACTGAGAAAAAGAAAAATGCATGCAGTATGTAGGCTGAATGTATTATTAGTGGTCAAAATATAAACAGGACGTAAGGAAGAATGATAGGGAAAAGAAGCAAATTTGATAGCACACTATAAAATATAAAAGCTCATTACTGTGGAAATGTGGAGAACAACTAGACTCTGGCAAGGAGATCTTTCAAATATTTTAAAACAAATAATTATAAACAACAGCTTGTGAAGCATTTAAATGAAACTTGCTATTACCTCACAAGCATAGTCCATGAAAGAGAGTAGGAGAGCACTTCCATCATGTCAAACTGCCAAACAGCCAATATTTTTTAAAGTCAGAAAAGGGCTGAGTAAAAAAGGAGGCTCTTTATATTTTAGGTAGTTTGTGGTAAGCATGGTTAAGAACTCCAAACTAAAGACAACCAGGTTTTCCCCAATTCCACACTAAGTTTTCAGAGTTGACTTCATTAACAAATACACGTACGCCTCCTGCATTTCAGTTAGTTGACTTAATCAAGAACAGATTAAGCTTTATAGTTCTAGTACAAGACATATCCAGACTTGAACCAATTCCATAAGATCATTTTCTATGATGCTTTAACAACACACCACTTCATTACTAGATCTACATAGTTCCATCAAATCCCTATTTTAGTAATCCCTTAGTACTTCATCTAATCCCTACGTACTTCACCTAATCCCTACTTTACATCAAAATTTGTCAGTCATTAATATTGCCATAAGCAAGAGCCTTTCAGTATCCATAAATACCAGAGAGGACCCACATTCTATGTTCTTTGCACAGAGAAGAATTTGCCTGAAAATGCTGGGACATCTGACTTCCCTCTCTCTCTCTCTCCAGTAATTTTAAGAGTGGATTTGAAAAAAAATTAATGGAGAATATTTAAAAACTATTAACTCAGTTCCCTTACAGTTTTTCTTCTCCCTCCCCCTAAACAGTTTTAATGTGCATGAAGTTTCTGAAGAAAATACCAGCATCCAGCCTTAATTTACTTTGAAAAGCAGGAATCTGATGTGGAACAAAGCATTTGTCAGAAACAGGACATCATGAGGAGCTAGACTTTTCACTCATAGTCCTGAACTTTCTTTAAAGATGTGTGCTACCTAAATTCATTTGTCCATGCTGACTCTGTGCTACATCCTTCTGACAAAACACCCCCCAGGACATCTCCTTTTAACAGGTAGCAAATGGAAAGAAGAAAAAAAAAAAGCATTCCCTAGGAATCCCTAGTGCCAGTACTGAAAATGTGACTATAGACAAGAAATCTGTTGTCTGATTTATACGTCCTGGTGTAAACTGGGGTAAAAGGTTTCCCAATGCCAACGGGTTGGCTCACTGGAATAAACATAGTGGTCAGTGGCTCGAACCTCTTGTGGCCAAGAGTGTCATTAAAACCTGGTGGTCCATGTGTAAGGTGAAACCACGGCCATATAAACACACATGCCATTTCCCACACGTCCAAAGGAATGCTAGAACCTCCTACTTCCCCACTGAGTGATGCTGTTTTGTGGCAATGGAACCCGGGAAGCAAACGTACCAGGCTGCCTTCTTCCTCCCTTCAGTTTAAAATTCAATCACTCCCCAGGAATACTTCTGTGGTAGTGTGAATGACCAAGGGAAGCATCAAAGATCATCTCCACAACAGAAATGACTGATTAAACTGATCATACCAAATACAAAATTTCTCTCTCATGTGTATTCCTGAAGAAACACTGAAATGAAATTCATCAATGAAACAGAACATTTAACATGAGACTTGTACTATTAACCCACAGAAACATTTGATGTTCCTGATGTTAACTGTTATTTGGGATCAAGGCCACAACACTGACACTGTCATAGGATCACGATCAGGTGCACATCTTTGTAAAACATTTTGGTGCACTATGAAACAAAACCAAAAGCTGATGCAGTAGTGAATAATAATTTTCAAAAGTAAACCTATGATGAAGCTTTTAACTGGCTAGCTGCATGATTATCATTGCCTTCAACTCTAATATGTTGCTCAACAAACATTGTCAAATCAAATATCATACTCAAGAACCTTTACGTGGTAGGGGCAGGGCTGAAGTCTAGAAAAAGGATTTCAGTCTTTTTTGGGCTACTGCTGACTGCAAGAGTTGTCCCCTTTTCTGCCAGGAATGGATGGACTATGGAAAATGGCAAGAAATAATCAAGAAAAAAACCCAAACACACACAACAAACACAAAACAGAAGAAACTGTGAAGAAAAACATGGGAATAGAGATAAAGCTATGTTGGCAGAGCTGTAGGAAGAGAGATCAGCACATACTTTATCAGTTCTTGGCACACACAGTTCTTCTCACAATAGATACAGAGAAATCAGTTTTCAGATTCAGAGTGAAAAAGACTGGGCAACATCTCCAGTGGCAACTTTCAGGTGACTTTCCTAGTGCTTATGAGGGTTGCCCTTTCTGGGAACAAGTGTAGCTCAGAAGAGCCTTTAATTCCACCTCAAACCTGATCTGATATGCTGCCTGCAGGATTATCCAGGCAGTAGCTATGCAGCTCATTTAGGATAATCATTTTGTACGTGGTCCATTTAGAGGCATTAACTGCAGCAAAAGCATGTTTTCCTTTGACTCTCTCCAGCAAGCCAAAAAGAAACAGCAACAGAGGGGTAGAATTATCCCAGAAGTATTTACATGCTGATATATTTTAAGAATACTAATTATTTATTTTAGAATGGCTCTTTGTTCTAATTTTCCTAATTTGGAATGGTCTTTCGTTAATGCTTTAAAGCCATATGCTGCAGTAAGGCCCGAAGTAATGTTTAATACGTATCTTAAAAACTCCAGTGAGTGGTGCAAAGTAAACACTTCTGTTTTGATTAGCTCCATTCCATGCTATGTGTCAGAACAAAAACTCTTAAAAACATTGGCCCTACTGTATTGTAGGACCTATGCATAATTATTTCAAAACACACAGAAAGTGGCACTCAGAAAAGTATCAAATAAAATATGAAAAAAAAAAAAAAAGATCAAGAAAAGTTTTAGATATTACAAACAAAGCACTTTCTGTAGGACTGGCTTCTTTTAAATCCAACATATTTACAAGGGTACCCTGCTTAAAAAAAAAAAAAGAAGAAAAAAAAAAAAGAAGCTGTATATAAACTAGATAGCATACATAGCTGCTCTGTTTAGAAAACAGCAAAGTACCATGTAAAAAAGTCTCTGTTTAGTCAGCCCACCCACTATGAAAGAAAAAAAAAAGTTGACATTTAGAAAACAGGATATACTGAACAGTTTTCACAATTGTGCCCAGCAAATCCGATAGAGCTTTCTGTGTAAACTCTGCAGAGGGGGCCCGATCCAGCGAGCTACCACCTAATGGGAAACAAAAAGGTGATCCGGATAAAAGTTAAAATAGCATCGTAGGCCCAATCTTCTTTTACAGCATGACCTTTAAATAAGCCTTGAGCTATCAGTTAAATATGAAATCAAACAGTAAGTGTGAGGCAAACATCAAAACAACCTCATCCTTTGGAAAAGTGATCTCTTCAGTCCTACTATAGATACGACAAAATATTGTTACCGACAGACCAAAAGAGAGGTCAACCCCCCCCCCCCCCCAAACACAACCTAAGTCCATACAAACACGAGGAGAAAGCCCAAATACCGTTCAATAAAAATTTCAGAGCACAGATTTCCCTCCGTGTTTGGAAAATGCTAAACACAATGAGCTCCAGATGCCGATCGGAGCCAAGGAGCTTAATGCAAAGCAAATAGTGGGCAGAATTCTCGTGCCCGGCGGTCCCTGGCCGGCGCTGCCCGCCGCAGAGCAGCCGCTGCGCGGCCCGGGCTCTCCTCCGGCCGATGCCCCGCGGGTGCGTCGGGGCCATCCTCGCGGGGCAGGGGTGCCCTGGGTGCCCTGCAGCCCCTGAAAGCACGGCGGCACGCACAGCCCTTCCGCGCTGCGGGCTCTCGGCAGCTCCCAAGGCCGTGTTTACAGACGCGGAGTCGTGCAGGTGGTTGAAAGTACTGCCATAGGGAGCACGTTCATTGGGGAGAAACAGAGTAATAAGGAAATATCGCCCTTCACCCAGCCAACCCAAAATCATTCCTAGAACCGGGCCTAACTGGGCCTCTGCTCCTGGCTTGCCAGCCTGCCTCCCTTTACCCCTGCCCCCAGTCCCTGGTACTTGGCAGTTTGACCTCAAAGGCTACAGAAACATGCATATACAACCAAGAAGGCTGAGGTTATGTATACAAAGCCTTCCCCAGCCTCTGCCGAGCCAGCCGAGAAGCTCTCAGCTCCTCATCACTGCCCCCTGAAGGAGTCTGATCAGGCTGTAAGATCAAGCCAGCACAGATGCTCATCTGAGCTCTCCAGACCGTTCTCCTCTATGTGAGATGGGTTAATTTAAACAGCAGGTCTTTCCTATCTCCCTCAGACCTACGAATGATAAAGGGCATAGTCAACAGATAAGGAACAACTTTAAACACTGCAGGAACATAAACAAAACTTTAACTGCAAGCTGAGTGATTTTTTTTTTTCTTTTAAAAAGCATGCACAGTCCAACAGAGCCATTCTATGCTAGAAGTTCCAACACAGAATTCCTGCAAAAGGCAAAATTCATTGCCAAGGAGTCTCCCCTTGAGTATTCACTGAACCTTACTAACTAGACAGTGGTTGAAGGGGATTCCATTGGGGCACTCACAAAATCAGCCCTTGTACAGATTTGTGTCAGCCTTGCATCTCAGAAACAGAGCAGCCAAAGAAACAGCAGCACACTGTCAACCCAATGGCAGGCAGGCCAAGCAATGCAGCTCCTGACAGGTTCAAACAGTGCTCATTGTCTGAGCAGCAAGTCAATGAAAGCCAGGAAAAACTTTCAGAGATTAGACCAGTGGCTAAACTTCAAGGAACAGAGGAAGTTATGATGAGGAATCTACTGCCTTTTTTTTTTTTTTTTTTTTTCTTCCTTTTCTTTCTTTTTTTCTCCTTCCTGTCAGGGCAAAGAAGATTGAAGCTGCTGTGCAGGCTGGCAGGGAAAGCAAAAAAATGAAGGAAGCTTCCCTTCAGCTACTTCTCATCCAAAATTCTAGTGTGTTCTCTCACTTAGTCTCCTTGAATACCACAGAAAGGTAAGAAATGACTATAAAAGCAAATGTTTTCCCTTTGTCTTCTGAACTTTTTCAAGAACCACAAACTGCAGGATCATCCCTAAGAATAACACCTAAAGGGTACTTTCAGTAAGAATGTGTTTGTTAAGCTTTAAATCACCCTGTTTTGGGGATTCCTTATTTCAAAAGGTAATTTCAATAAAGATAGAAAGACCAAATACACAATTTTCATTAGAGGCTCTCCAAGTATAAAAAACTATTTCGTATTTCTGTCGTTCAGTGAATGGGCACTTAGCTCCTGCACGTCCCTCCAAGCAGACGAACGTCATCGGCAGTGAGATGCACAACAAGTGACCGAGTTCTATTAAAAGGCCTCACGCCACTGAGAATGCTGGTAAGTTATATAAACTTTTCAAATGCGTAGGCTGTTGTTTCCACAACAAAATGTCGAATCAGAACCAGACATCCAACAGTTAAAAACCAGAATTCTTTAATATAGGCTTCAGACAGTAAGTCTGACCATCACTTTTTGAGTCCACTTGCCCTGGAAGAAGCAATGGCACTTCCATTAAAACCTGTTACTGAAAATGTTCAGAACTTTCACTATTCACTTTATGCTTCTTCAACTGAATTTTTATCATACTTGAGGACATGCACATTTGGAGTTTGGTCTAAATGGCAGAACTGAGAGCAAACAAAACTAATCCAAGTGTCACTGAATAATGATATACAGGAAGAGAAGATAAGCAGATGAATAAATCCTTGTTTTTTTCCCTAGAGCCTCAAGGACTGCACGCTTCAGGAAAACTGTTTGGTTTTTTTTAGTTTATGGACAACTACAGGTATGGAAAAGTACTAAATTCTTTACCCTGTCCTCACCCACATCTTCTCTTTTAAAGACTCATGAGGAGTTCCTTGACAATACCAGAAGGGAGATATAAGTTATGTTCTTTGCCAATACCATATTTAGGACTGCTACAGAAAGTGGTTAAAAAAAAAAAAAGGACGTTTTTCTTTTCCCTCCTCTTCCAGATGTTATGGTTATACCCTGCCTGTCTCTAAACTCAATCGGGGCATTGTTATCTGCTGCCACATATTTGCTAAATTGCAATGAATATGCATCTGTACTTGTACATTAAACAGCTAGCACAGTACAGAACTTGCAGTCTGGCAATTGGATTGAACAGGGTGGTTAATAGCAGGGGATATATGTCAGAAACCATGCATTAACCTCAAACAGTGCCTCCAAAAAGCCTTGCACAAACCCAGGTAAAGGTGCAATACCATTATCAATGAAAAGTGAAGCAGGATCTATTCAACCTGAAACCTGATAAAGTCTCAGCAAATATAAGGACTATCATTCTGTATCTTTGTTAAATGTGGTCTTAAAAATATTTACTAAATGGCTAACCACGAGACTAAACAAAAGCATTACCACCATTGTAAATCAAGATCAAGGCAGTTTCATGCCAGGCAGGGAGGCAGCTGATAATTTAAGAAGAGTGCTACAGATATTATGAGAGGTGAGAGATGATGACGATCCCATTGCTGCTTTTTCTTGAGATGCCGAAAACGTATTTAATAGGGTAGGATCAAATGCTGATATCTACAACACGCCTCTTGCAAGTTTTGTTTTGGATTAAAACTCAGAAACCTAATTAAAACAATTTACTTTCACCCATTAGCCTTAATCCTTATGAATGGCTTACTGTCTTCTCTGGTTATTTTACCAAGAGGCACTTGAAAATGATGTCCTCCCTCTCGTGTCCTACTTTGCACTTGACCTTGAACCTCTGGCCACCTCCTGGATTTTTATTCCAAAAAAGTATTTGGCACCCAGAAACTATTGGTATGTGTAGGTGACATCCAGACAGTTAATAAAACGCATTTTCAAAGGACAACAAAGACTCTGGATGAAACAGCTCAATTTCATTTTCATGTCCAGCGGGATACTCTTTCACTCCTTTGCAAGACCAACCTCTATCTCCACTGGAATGCACTGGTTGTACCAGCATCACAGTATCTAAAACTTTGTCTAGATACACTGAGAGCTGCTTTGCGGGACTGCAGGTTAAGCCCTAACTCCAATTGCCATCAATTAGTGTTAAGAACTTTGCTTGATTACTTTTTTTTCTTTAATGAAGTATTAGATGCCCAATATTTTAAAAACATGGGTTACTGCCCTAAGAATCAGGCCTATCAAAATTTAATAGTTTAAAGCAAGAAAGCTCTGCCAACTGCAGAATGAAGTTCCTAATTGTAAGCACTTAGCTTTTAAGCTTCAATAATTTTTCCAAAGTGTTAAATGCTTACAAGTAAATTTGGAAGGCAAACAAAAGGAAGAGAGAGATACAGTGAGTGATAAAAGCATAGAAAATCACTTAAAAGGTTTCAAAACTGAGATCCTCTGAACTGTAGCCTTTCAAAGAGACTGTTAACATTAAGAAGCTTACGAAGACGCAGCTTAAGTTCCTCTCCATTTGCAAGCAGTGTACAATCCATCCATTCGCTCTAAAGAAACAAAGTATTTTTAGCAGAATAAATTTGTACTCCTGGTAAGTATATGAACTGTCATTTATGCTGACTTACCCAGGTTCCTACTCTGCCACCAAAGAAAACACCCATATTTAAAGATACTTCCAACTAAATCCCCAGCAGCATAGTTACAGATGTGAAAAGGAGAAACAAAAGAGGATTCAGATGTTCGATATACCTCAATCCAGGGTAACCTGCTGATTTCTTAGGGGAGGGTTATAAGTCTTTTCCAAATTCTACAAGAAGAAAAAATTAAAGGCTTTGTCTTGCCACTGCAATACTATTTCAAAAGCCAGCCTTCTATCCGTTACAAATCCCACCATATAGTACTGAAAAAGCTTTCATGACAATGTAATTTCATCTGCTTATGGCAGAAAACACATTTTAGATTATAAAGTATTTTTCAGTGTTGCTTTAGTTTTAGATTTTTAGCAGCAAGGTTCAATTTTTTTAGTCAAAGGCCCCGGTCAGCTTTCCAAGTCTACAAAGCCAGTACATACAAAATCTTACCTATGAACAAGCGAAGGATACAGCTGACTGGGCTTTAGGGCTCTCTCTGTGGATCTCTGCATTTCAGAGCCTGTCAACAGGAACTATCAGTAACCCATCTACAGTAGCATTTACAGCTTTACAGAAAAACAAGACTCACTCACTGGATGTTGTTGTAAGAAATGTCCTTGAAAAACCTTAAAACACAGAGAAAACTAAATAAAAATACCCTAAACTATTATTGCTGATTATTTTCTTGCATCATTTCTAAACCTTTTCATTATACTGGAAAGATCAGCTTGCCAGTGTGTCAGCTCAGTCGGGTGCACATTGTTGACTTCCGTTTCTCTCTTCCATTTTCCAGTTTTTCAGCTCTTTATAAAACCCTACCTTGCCTGACATATTTTAATCTGTGTGCACACATCCAGCTCGAAAAACAGATAGGTCTCCAGGTAAAAGCCACAGAATTCCTGAGGTTGGAAGGGATCTTTGGAGGACTCCCTGCTCAAGCAGGGTCACCTAGAGCGAGTTGCCCAGGACCGTGTCCCATTGGGTTTGTGTATCTCCAAGGTCAGAGACTCCACAACCTTCCTGGTAACCTGTGCCACTCTTCGAGCACCCCCATAGGTAAAAAAACCAAACCAACCAAAACCAGCCAAAATCCTCTAAACCAAAGAAACCCCATACCACTATTTTGAAAGCAATCTTTCTTCTTCTTGTAAAAAATACTAGAAACTGTGAGTGACTGCTTATTAAGCACATACAAATATGAGTACTTAGGTGCCTGCATATATGCAATTCTCTTCTGTATTTCTTTATTTCAATAGGAGATAGCCCATTTACAGAAAATCTCCAATGATGTCCTAGGGCAGGACAAAACCAAGACAGGAATATGTATCAGTATACATTTCAACACAGAAAGCAGGTTAAAAACAGCTGCACACCCTATTTCCTTGGGAACAGAAACTGTAAACTCTGCCCATCTGAAATATAATCTATTTCGTGGAATATGTTATTCTGTGTAATAGGTAAACTTTTATAACCATATGTATTAATATTCAAATATTCCTATTACGATTGGGTGCAGAGCATATTTATTAGGTAACCTATCAAGTGCAATGCATATAATTTTATACCTAGAAATCGTTTTGATACATTCTGTATTAAGAAAAGGACGGGCAGAAGCATGACTTATGCAGGACACATTTTGCTACAACACAAGAAGAGAACAGTTTTCAACAAAGAAAAATAGGTGAAACCCCACTCTTAGAAAACATGCCATTGATTTCTTGAGTTTTTAGATGGATTAAGAGAAAATGTCATTTTAAAACCTCAGCTAACAGTTCACCATCAGTGCTGTAAACATAAGGTTCATGTTCACTGAGCACAACAGCAACCCCTCTTAAAATCTTTACGTAATTGGTAGTTGTCCTCCTCCACCTCCTTTAAGGCCCCTTAAATATGTGACTTTCCTGTGCTTTGAACAGGTCTGCATTTAGAAGATCTGAGAAAGATCACATTTCCTCAGGAGTGTCATTTCAGGGGAGTTTGGCTGAAGGCTTTTCAAAAGAGAAACGGCAGCTCAGAATTCCCCCTGATTTTCTGGGGCATTTTCTTACGAAAACCTCAGTTGTTGCCTGTACTTTCTAGCAAGGACTGTTCCATAGACCCTAAGGATCCTTACCTCTGGCTGCAGATAGTCCTCATCGTTTGAACACACACACACACGATGATTTTCTCTGGCTACTTGTGTGTAAAGGTTGTAATAAATTTCACCCAGTTCAATTCTAAGACTGACATTTATTGTTGCCAAAAAGTTCAAATGTCTTTTCAGCCAGTAATAATATTGGTGTCATCTGTCAGGTCCTTTCCTTTGTGAACTTCTGCCCATTTAAACTAATGGTGTCTTATTTGTTTTATAACTTTTTTTTTTTCCTAGTAGCTGCTCTTTTGTGAAGCCTTCTCTTGTCTATGTAAGTCATACACCAATCTGGAGGACACCTGCTTTTTAATACTTGCTGCCAGACCTATTTGAAAAGTCAGATCACTACTAAGCACATCAAACACTCTGGTCCCACTAGATAAGAAACACTCTGAGTTGTTTAAGAATGTGGCTTGACATTTATACATAATCTGGTCTAGCTGCAGGTGGCTGCTCAAAGGGGAAATCCTGCTCCTCCCAGCCCATGAGCTGAATTCTTTTTCCCTTCCCTCACTTCCATTTGGAAATAAAGATCCTGAGGGCCTCAGCTGAACCAGTTCAGTGAGCTGCTCCAATAGGAAACTTACTTCTTGCCCCATCAAGAAATGAATGATATTTGCTGAACTGCCACCGACATTGGCACAATGTGCTAGACCTGGTGTAAGGGAGGAGGAACTCCTGGACAGGAGTGAAAGGAAAATGACAGGAGCACCTCTGCTTCTGGTGACAACCAGCAGTGAGCAGTTAGATCATGAGATAAACCACCAAGCAGCGAGTACCTCCGCTAAGGTAAGACAATGACTCAAGGTACAGAGACAAGACAAATATGGGAATCAGCTGATACACAGGCGTAGCGCAAGATCTTGTAACATGTTTTGTCAAAGAAAGATGGTATTGATTAGAAAGATTAATTCAACGGGGAATGTTCTGACTTCAAACCTCCATCCCAACCGCAGTTTTCTTAGAGTAAGATCTGAGTAGCTTCAAAGTGAATTCTTACAACATTTTTTCCCCAAGACAATTTATAATCTAGTTTTCACAGACGGAGCTTTACTCTTATGTATTGCAGAATACAGAGTCTCAAAAGGGCAGATAGGGGAAATGAAGTGATCATCCTATCCTGAGACCATAGAATACATCTGGCAAATCACCATAGGGGAGATAAACGTCTACATACAAAAACACAGATGAAGGCAAGAGTTAGTGCAATGAATAGAAAATATATTTTAAAAGCAAAGCAAAAAAAGAAGCTATAAGCTGTGTGTGGAAATCATAGTGCCATGGTCTGCATCTAGTGTTTGCCAATGTTAACCATTAATTTTATGTTTGAAAAAAAGTAATTTAAGATTAGGTAAAACTCTATAGAAATTAGCTTTCATAGTGACTTTCATCTAAGGATCTGAAATTGTTTAGCAAGTAGTAAGGAATTACGATGCCCAGATTACTTGTCTGTTTGGGGAATATTCATATACACATTTAAATGAGAAGAAATTAAGTTCCAACCAGAATGTGACATACCCAAGAATATTCTAAGACAGAACCAAAAACTAAAACACAAACAACTTGCCTCTTGAAGACCTATACAAATTTCAAGCAATTATATGATACACAGTAACATCTACACAATTAAATATTTCAGCATATTGATTGGTGAAGGGCAGAATTCCCAACTGTTTAGAGAACCTTCTCCTGCACAACTGCTTCGCTGACCTATATTTTACATATTACTAATAGTTTGGTCCAAGATGATGCATATTATAACCTCTGACTGCATGTATAGATTACACAAAGTGACATGAAAGAGCCAGCAGCTGCTTAAATGGGTCAGATCTCTGTGCTTGTCCCTGTGAACTCTATGCCATGAACATGCACACCCAGTTCTACGGGCTGCACCAGCGAGCGCTGCGGGATTGTGGTTCCAGTGCAGGCTTGACAAAGCTGAAAAAGTTGATGAGATTTCAGTACAAGGTATATTCCAAATGAAGGTAGATTCAACCCCCAAGGGGCATCTGGTAGTAATACTGTACGATAGCAAATAAAATAACAGTAATAATAATTTACATTTCTATATACTCCCCTTTAAGGCATCTGAAACTGGCTACTGTCAGAGAACAGATGTAGGACTAAATGGCATGCGTCCAATAAAGATGAAAAACCTGAATCCTAACTGCTACGTTTATATGAGGAGAAAAAAAACCACCAAAAAACAAAAACAATGAAAAGGGAGAAATAAGGAAAACCACCTTTAAAGTGTACTACTTATGTGGGTACAGGCAGACCCTAGTAATTTATACTACCTCATTATCAAAAGCCTAAATTGCACAAAACAGTGAAGTTAAGGTAGCAGATCACGTAACACAACTGCCTACAACTTCTCCAAGTTGGTCTGTATCTTAAGTGAGAATATTCCAAGAACTACTCTGGCTTTTACCAATTGTCAATCATGACTAAGAATTTCAGAAATTCAAGTACGTGTTCCATGCCCTTGACATTTTAGTCACAGAAAGCAGGTGCTGTCCTGATATCTGGAAAATATTATCTTCAGAAAAGATCTTCCCAAAGGAAGGATCTAAAGCTACTGAATGTAGAGCTGCTTTATGTCACCAAAGCAGTTCATAGTGACACAAGTCACTGTGTGACTTCCCAGGGAAAAAGAAACCTAATGAAGAGAAAGTTGAGGCTTTCAGTGGAGAAAACCCAGAGTCAAGTTTACAGCTTGCAACCTAGAGCTCCTGGAGTACTAATACAATCCTCATAAGTCAAAAAAACCAAAGAGGCTGTCTTCACAGGAGAGAGAAAAACATCCCAAGTCTGTACCATTTGATTTATACTTGCGAAGGAAAGCTGAGCCAGTTATATGTGTAAACAGGGGTTGAGCTGATGTGTTGCTTTTCTCCTCTTCCATTCTGGGAAATGACCGTGGGTGATCCCTCCTCTTTCTTTACCTCCCACTGTTTCTTCCTCCTCCACCAGAAAAAAAAATTTAAAAAAAAGGAAAAAAAAGCCCAAAAAGCCCTGTTTGCCAGTAGACAGTGTGAATACCAGCTGAAACACCTGCATGCCAGACACATGCAGCTGTCCTCTCCCATGCCTCTTGCTGACAAGGCATCTGTGCTGCACACCACACACACCAGTTTGCATGCTGTAGGTAAGCAGACTTTTAGTAGTATTATTCCCACTGCTCTTGTACAGTTCTCTTTACCAGTCCCCGTAGCCTGAAGAGGGGAACTACTCCACAATGGAGAGCAGCCCAGCAAAAATGCTCTGTATAACCCAAGGCAAAGACTTTTCAAATTCTCTTATGGCAAAATCACCACATCATTCTAGTGTTGGGTTACAGGGCAGCATAAAGTCAGAGCCCTCCTCTAAACAGGAAATGCAAACATTTGTAAGGTTAAAACCAGGCCTAATCCTCGACTGCAGAACCCTCTCACTTTCACAAATTGCTGTGCTTAGATAACAGCATCACTGCTGATTTCTTCACATTTTTTCTTTCTAGTTTTGCAACAGTTGGAAGCAAACGAAGCACAGCAGGAAGTCTTGCACCTTGAGACTTAGAACCTTATTTCAGACATCCCAGCAAACTGGTCTGGAAGGCCAGCTTTCAAACCAGAGTCAAGGAAAAGTTTCAAGCCTCTGTGTCTTAAGATTATGAAATAGAACTGTATGAATAACTTCTTTCACTTCCTGTCTTAAGGGAAAAAGGATTTCTAAAAACAACTTATTTCCAGAAGTTTCATTTGACAAGATAAGACCCAGGTTTTGGAATTCATTAAAACAAAAGAAATATTACACATATACAAGATTGTTTCAAAACTCAAAACTGAACTTATTCAACTAAGTATTTTTCACCAAATAATTCACCATATTTGCCCATGTTTATAATATCTGTCACTTGATGCCCAAACTTGACTTTTGATAAATACAAATGTAACATGATTTTTTTTTTCCAGTAATGCTTAGAAGGAAAAATGGCCTGAATTTCAAAACTGCAAAACACTTGCAGCACCCTTTCACTTCAATTACTTCTGTTTTGTGGGTCCTCAGCATTTATAGACATTGATGCCTCCGTGCAGAAATATGATTTAGGATCCTAGTATTTGTCATTTAGATTTTAAAACAAGACAAAAGTCTACAAGACTGTGAGACAAAATGAAAATACATACACACACACACATAAAATATTGTTATTTATATAAAATCTGTTAAATTTTTTCCCATTTTCCAAAACGTAGCAACAAAACAACTAAAAGGACATCATACACGACATACTTGATTTTTTTTCTCTCCTCTACATGCTTGTCAATAAGTCAATAACTAAAAGAAATACTAACACCAAATCTTGCTTTCAGTTATACTGGATTGCCTTACACTTACTGGAGCTGACCAGGATTTAACTATGGGATGATGGAAGAAATCTGGAATGTCACTTCTCAGAGCTCCCTCTATAGTTGTTGGTTTTTTTTATTTATTTCCTCTAATTTTCTCCTAGATCTCTTTTTAAAAGGTGTGCTCATCATTTTCAGATAATAAAGAATATTTTTGAGAAAAAACCCAAAACCTCTAGCAAAGCATTTGTGGCTAATTTTTAATGTTCTACTGTTTTTTACAGATAGCATGACGAAAAATATTAGTTCTGGGAACACAGAGTTTCTAAACATTTTTAAAGTCTACAAAACACCTTCATTCTTTTCTCTCAGTATAGATGGTGGTGGTTTTCTTTTTAATACATTCATGCGAGGACAGTAACCTATCAGTAGGCAAATAGACCTAGAGTATCTTAACCTGCCCTTAAAAGTCAGCACATGCAAGTAAAACTAGTGGCAGTGTTGCCATAATAAACCAGACTGATTTTAATTTCTTCCCAATGATGAATATGTGTTTTTGCCACTCTCTTGAGTAAGGACAGATGCAGACTCCTAATCCAGCCCACAGTTTCATCCTTTAAATCAGAGACAGTAGTGTAACTAGTCTTAAGCAATGATGCTTAAATGCTGTCCAAACCTGTTTTCCTTTATAGTTCTAAGCTATATAGTAAGAAAAACAGCATTAGAAAGTCATGTTAACATGAAGAAAAGTAGGAGATGGGAAAATGTAAACAATAAGCCCCATAAAAATCATGAACAAACCAGTGCATTTTGAATCGGTCTTTGGTAACTGATGAAAAAAAGTGTTATGAGGCAAATCCTTCACTGGGTCACTCACTGGGGAGACTGGTAAAAATAAATTGCACAGCTCTAATTTTCCTAGCAGCTTCCATGCTATTCTTTGAAACTGAGTAAGAAACCCTTGGCCTAATCCCAAGAGCCAATCTATAGTAAATAGTGCACACTTAATGCCTAAGTTCCTTTTTAGCACCATTCAGACAGTGACTTCAGCCACACAGCTTAGTCATAGCAGACATTTTTGTGGTGAAAGCATTAAACCCACATGCAGCTCTCTTTCTGTGGCCACTGGGGGTCATGCTCCTTTCCCATTAGCTGAATAAATCATAAAGTCTGCACAGACCACACAAGAAGCAAGGCTAGCAAGCCACAGGCAGTGCCTACAGCCTGCTAGTTCTTTTCAGAAGTTAAAAAAAAAAAGGGAAGAAAAGAAAAACAGGAGAGAAAGACAGCAAAACAGCCTAGCTTTAAGAAATTATTTGCTTTTTTTTTTTTTTAATTTCATCTCTTTGAAGTCCCCAGAGATCTGTTTGTTTGTTTGCCTTTTAACCCAAGCAGCTACAGTGAAGAAGAAAAGCAGAGGAAAAATAAAAAGAGCGGCATGCGAATCCTTTGTCCAGTGCTGCAACAGCAGAAGGTAAAAAACCCTGTTAGTCCCTTCAATAAGAGAGGCTGTCACACAATACAGGACCCCGTCAGATACCCACAGATGAAAAAAAAAAAAGAAACATAGATGTTGATAGATTATACACAGTCTAGGACTGAACAAGGAATCAAAATAGTGCATAGTATTTTTCACATCAAATGATTTATTCTGCCAATGAAAATGACAGTAACTGAGCAAGGCCTGGAAGTCTAGAGGTTGGTTCAAGTTCCCATCAATCAGGAAACAAGATAAGCAGGAATGTTAAACACAGCCATTAGCATGCAGCTAATGAACATGAAGAAGATATGCACAGCTCATTATGCTAAGGAGCATTTCTTTAAAACGTATCAAGCCTCAAAATATTTTAAAAAGTGCACTGAACTTTAGAGGGACTTTACATAACAGCTTGATTGGCAACTAGAACGTGCCCAGATGGGGCAGGAGGGGGGAGTGTGTGGGAGGGGAGCTTTTCAAACTATGTTCTGTTCCATGATCCCGTCTAGATCATTTGGACATGCACTGTTTAGAAAATAACATTTACATGCTTCACTGTCTACACGCTGAAAAACTTTTTTGAGCAGAGTGGACAGCTGAATCCAAGATTGCTGGGTCTATTTATGCACTGTCAGCTGAACCTTTGTTTGCTATCCTGTTCTCTGTTGGCATTTTTGGTGCAATCTAGGATATTTTTTTAACACAACAAAAAAGCGCACCAGAAAACAATAATAGAAAAGCAAGCCCAAAAAGTCCAAGGACAACAGAACCAACAACAACAATAAAGAAAATAAAAAAAAAGGAAATAAAAGAAAGTAAGCAGCAGATAGGGTCAGACAGGCTTAGACTAGAGTTTTGAAAGCTCTTTCAATCAGCTCTACCAGTAATCCTATATCCTTACCTGCAATATAACTTACTCTTTAGCTATTATAGTTCTCCTGAGCAAAGACAGATAATCATGTTGAATTGTGACAAATTATATGGTGGTTTTGAGATGTGAGCAAGCACTCACAAGGGAGTAGGGCAAGACCACTTAAATCCATTTCATTTGTGACTTAATATTGTGGGTTAAAACTTGTGTGACCTTTGCCAAAGACATCTCATATATGTGCAGAAAAAAAAATAAAAAAATCAAATCCCAAGTCTCAAAAGATTCCTAGCAATAAGATATACAGTTTCTGACAGGTCACCCAAGGCACAGTCTGAATTTTATCATGGAATTCTTACTGAGGGATTAAGTACCACTTTAACCAGAATAACAATAAATAAAAATCCCTCGGTAGAAAAATGTAGAACTGTGCAAAATTTAGGATTTCACTAATTCCAGCTAGCTTTTAACATCTTTATACATGTATTTTCCACACCAGCAAGACATTCTTAGACAGCCCATACACAGCATCCTTCCTGAAACTGGAGTGCTCAAAAGATCTCTAATACTTGAAATTTCAAACTGATGCAGAAGCTGCTGAGTGATGCAGAAGCTGAGTGAAGCACAACTCCATTCTAGCCATTGTAAGCCGATTTTTTAACCTTTTCATCAGGCAAAACTTGTGTTGATCTCACCGGGAGATCTGCTGGAGTGAGGACAGCAATATTAAACTCCACTAGCAGCAAGAACCAAGGATACCACTCCAACAATTTTAAAATGAAACCCATATAAATATATTTGTTTTGTCCAAATAGGTATGAACATTAGCAACATAAAGCATTTCATAGGCCTGTGTAACACAAGGATAGCTGCAGATTCAAACTTGGCTCCCTTCAAAGCACCCTTACTTGTAATGAGCGAACACAATGCAAACATTGTGAGGCCAGATTCTCCCTCCAGTCTGGCATGGGTACACGCTCTCCAGCACCTGGCATGAGCCCAGGAGAGGGTAACGCAATATGTGTAAGGGAAGAGGAGAAAGGCTTTCTCGAGGCAAGCAGAAGGGAACCTAAAAGGTTCAGGTGAGGGAGAAAAGGCCAATCTTCCCCTCTCACTTTCCCCCTCTGCCTCAGTGCCATACTGAATAAGCACAGCTCAATCTAAGCGTTCAATGGAGCTCAGCACTGCCATTCCCAGAATTCAGAAACTCTCATGTACTGCAAACAAAGAGATGGGGAAATGGTTTAATCCTCACTAAGATGTGCTACCAGAGACACAGTACCAGGCCTCTGTCCTCAGATGCTGAGAAAACAGACAAACCTTCAAGATAGAAAGGGTTACAGCCACCACAATCACACTGATTTCCATTCTATACCATTATTTCTACCTTTGCAAATGAACTTAAGATTCAGGATGTTCAAGTGGAAGAACAGTATCTGACAACTTGCTCTTCATTGGTTTCTTTGGTACCAACGAGTACTGTTCACAGTGAAACGCAATCATAGAAATCCTAGCAGATAGAAGTTTTCCTCAGTAAATACAGCACCTTTCATCCTCACAGATCAAATGCTATATGAAGAGAAGTGCATTAAAACTCACATTTTCATGCAGTGCAAACCAAGCAGCACAATACATTCTATAAGAAATATAAGCATCTCCCATGCCCGCAGATGCTGAGATCTGGGGCTGCGTAGCTTAGAGAAGCTCGGGGGTGGGAGAGTGAACCTTAGCAATGTCTATAAATACCTGCTGGGAGGGTGCAGAGAAGACAGAGCCAGGCTCTTGACAGTCATGCCAAGTGAGGGGACAATGGGCACATGCTGAAACGCAGAAGGTTCCCTCTGAACATCAGGAAAGGCAGTTTTACTGCGAGGGGCACAGGTTGTCCAGAGAGGCTGTGCAGATACTCAAAAGCCACCTGGACATGATGCTGGCCAGCTAGCTCGAGGTGGCCTTGCTCGAGCTGCAAGTTGGACCAGATGCCCTCCAGAGGTCCCTTCCAATCCCAGCCATTCTGTGATTACACTGATAAAAAAACCTGAAATTTTCTAATTTCCAGGTTGAATTTGTGCCAATAAATACCTTTCCATTTTCAGGCCACAAATTCTAGACAAATCCATAGTATTACTAATTGCACTGAAGAAATATGAAAGAATGTATTTCCACATGTTGCATGAAATAGGTCAGTCACTAAAGGTTCATGTTTTTGTATTTTTAAATAAGAGATTAATAGTGTCTATTTTTTACAACATAAAAGGAAAATCAGCTGACTTTGCAACAACACAGTATAAGAAGAACGTCGCTCACTCTGCAATTCTCTATTAGGTCTGACTAAGCGTACGCTGAATTTCAAGTACTCTGCACTACTATCCCATCACTATTTTCCAACACATACAATCACAGGCATCGAAAATACAACCGCTCTATCCAGAAAAGGTGTTATAAAAACACAAAGGTAAAGCAAGGGCTTTAGGTTTTTTAGTCGCCACTGGACAGTACCAGCCACTGATGCTTTAAGGATGCCTGTTCCATGGTGAAATCCAAGAAGTATCTCATTAATTACACTTTTGCTACCTTCCTTTGCATACTGCATCTTCACCACCCCTTAACATTATGACAATAGGAATTTTTTTCATCTTACTCTTGCTGATCTCAGGATTTTACTAACTGGTGAGTTGATAACTTTAGGAAAACTGTTCAAAGCATGCTATTCACAGAAGTCTAGGTGTATTCACGACATATAGGTGTATTCTTTCGTTATTAAATAACATTTAGAACTGATGGGCAGTATCCACAGATAACATGCATGGTGCTTCCATTAATTCCATAAGAAATTACTGAAAACAAAATGAGCATATAGAGTTGTGAAGTGCCATTTGCCTACATCCCATCAGTTAAGAGTAAACCTTAAAAATTATTATCAGAATGAGTGATTATGTTATATTCTTGACTGCAGACGTTACTAGGACTACACAAAGAGGCTAATACCTTGATATGCAACAGCAGATTAGGAGTTGTTAAAAGCAGATTCAATTTGGTTATGTTAGATACTTGTCAAAAGGTAGAAAGTGTTAAGTTTTTTAAAAATGTTTCTTCAAAAAGGTAATACAATTGGCTTCATTCTGTTTCTAATTCTCACATTGTGAGACTGTTATTCAAGAGTGAAAGGTATTGATACAAATATTCCTAATTTTAAAAATGCTGATAGAAGAACTGCTCATTGAAAGGCCAGCAGATTGTTCTTTGTAAACGCCAAAATTAAAACACTGTACCAGTTGGTCAAATATTTCCCTAGGGACAAAAATACATGAAATAAGCCATCTCCCTGAAATTATCAGAAGGAATCCTACTGGTGTAAAAGATACTTATCTAATTGCCAGAAACTTGAGAGTTTCTGATGTGCCTTATTGTGAACTGTTGCTGCCACAGCCCCTCTCCCTTTGAAATCACTTCACTTAGAATGATATACATGTTGGGCATTGGGGTCTATCTGTAAAACTAGTAGTTGCGGTAACAAGCCGAGGTTTACACGCCTGTCCACATCAGCACCATGTACTCAAGATGGATTTCAGCTGCCAAAAAGGTCAATCCAAACTGCTTGCACAAACCTGTCTTTATGCTCCTGTTTATTATGCTCCCATGTAGTAGATGTCTCGTGCACTAAAACAGTGCAGCCATATGTCAACATCTCTCTGGTGGTTCCGAATGTTCTAAACAAGAGCGAGGGTGCACTGAACCTCCCATGTAAACTTTATACAACAGATTCAGCAGAACTGTAATTATTTACAAAATGATGGCATGAGAAATCTCTGGATTTATATCTCACTTTAAAGTAACAGGGATTGTGTCCACATAATTCTTGAGTTCATGGTAGGTTTTTAATTTACTTTCTTATTTTTGCTATGATAAGATACAACTCAGCACTCTTTAAAAAAATCAATGTCATTACTTTTAAAGTTATTAATTAATTTCTAAAAAGTATTTCTCTCTCTCTCACTCTTTTCCTTTTTTTTTTTCTTTTAATAAAGGCATTGCATTTAAATACAGATGAACCTGTAGGCTGAGTTATTGGCATTACATAACACTTGTGTCTTGGATTCCAGTTATTCCCTGGACAGAAAGGAATAGGTAAATAAGGAGAGCACAGAATTCACTTTTCTGCAGAGGGTAAGTACAGAGCATGATTGGTAGGTAAATTCCACTGAATTCAATTTTCAAGCTTCTCTCAAACCCTGACTTATTTGTCATTATGTCAGGTCCCCAGCCAAAACAATCACAAATGCTTAGGCCTCCTCCATCGTTCTTTATAGGCAGATTGATCAGAACAGCATAGAGAGTCAGGCCTCCCTGAAACACACAGTACCGGGGGGTTCTGACCCCAACTGATGCCAGTTCTACAGATTATACCTCACCAGTCCTCCCACGCTCTGAAGTGAAAATTTGCCCCATTCTCACTCTTCTTCCTTCTTACTTTTGCAATCTTCTTTTAAATATTTTTTCTTTCTCCCTAAACAGTACACGTACAACAAACCAAGCTGCTTCTGTAAAATGAGACTGACTAAGTAAACATGACACCTTGGTTTTTAACTTGATTATACCTCTCTACAGATAGCCACAATATTTACAAACATTTGCATTGACTGTTACTTTCACATTTTCACGTGCAATTAATATATATTAAGTCATTCCTACATGATGCATATTGAATTACCTTTACTCCCTGTACAAAAGTCTTCAGCTGTTTTTGTTGCAAAGCTAATATATAATGAAATAATAATGATTATTTTTAATACAGTGCTTCTTGTCTTCGGATCTCCAATAATTGAGTATAATGAAGTATTTATTATTTCTAGTTTAGGACAAGCAAACAGTGTTAAATGGCTTCTCCAGAATCCAGGGCTTATGGTCCTCTGCTCCAGCCACTCTCCTACTACAGTTTGTTATTTCTCTATGCTGGTGGGCCTCTTGCCTGACTTTAAGACAGTTAAATAATGTAATTAAACAATTAGGATGATTGTCCTTAAATGATCAATTAAGACAGAATTCTAAACATGCTTCCTCATTTGGAATTTAGCCTACTTTCTATCTCCTTCTGTGTATCAAAGACAAGGCAGCTAGGCTAAATCCTGAAGTCACTGCACTTCTTTATAATATATGGTTTATCCTAAGCTTATACGAGTGCTGTGTGGTGACTGCTGTTTTCTTAGGGCTTGGGAAAACTTAAATCTACACAGTCAATCAACACGGCCAACAGATGCATTGATTTAACATGAGGAAAAGACCATTTTTATTTCTTGCTGTACTATGTATATATATGTTGCTTTCATCAATACCTGGCAAATCTAACAAATAAGTCCTAGAGTTGCAATGAATGTTCATGTTCACCATCTGAAGTCTTCTGAAGTAACTCAGAGCACTCTTTGCTAATTACATTTGGACTGGGGCAACACAGACCAAAGCCAGTTGCAACACAGTTACCATTCCTGTATTTAAATAATTACCAGGCAGACCTGAGCTGATAGCAACAGAGAAGCTACAGGGATTTTATGGTACGTAAGTAAAACTGGCGTGTCAAAATCATGTTTCATCTCCAATTGCAGATACTGCAATTTAATTTAATGGGAATAATATTTAAATAAAAGATTACCCACTTAAACAAGTTTTCTCTCCAAGCCTTCCTCTCTCAGTTTTAAGTCACTCTGTTTAGATCCTTTGCAGAACTGGTGTCTTTCTTTATTACTTTCATTCTGTGTCATAAACATTCAGTGTTATTACAGACATCGTGGTATCAAACTCCAGATAGCCTGATGTTTTAGGGGAAAAAATTAGACTATTTAAAGTGATTATAACTTTCCACTTGATAGTTTAACATTCTACAATCATTACTGAGTCTGCAGGCACTGTTAACCTGTTCTGGTGAGACAAACATGTCTTTTCTAATGTTTACTGAGATATTGTAAATTACTTAACGTACAGCAGAGTACGTTTTTCTCAGTTAATCTAGATCTGATCCCTGAGGGGCTATTTATTACATATGTATACAACCTGTCTGTAGAAGTGAAGTTAATGTAATATGACACAAGTAGCACACATTGTTTAAATGTGTTCCAGAAAGTTAGCAAATTTAGTTAAAAGAATACTTACATGCTCTTCTGCCTGGAAAACAATGAGGAAAGGGGTTCCAAATATTAAACACTGCTGTTCACTGTAGGTGGCCAATTAATACACTGTATCCAAGCTGGAACAAATCCTTCAAATATATACATAAAGCATATAATCTCTTATCTGCTTAGGCATTATCAAATTTTTAACAAATCCTAGTAACTTCAAACACAGCTTTAATGGGATGTAGTACTAAAACATGCAAAGTAAAGAACAGAGTTTTTAAGAACATAATCTGTTTTAGAATGTTTCAAGAGAACTGCTTTGAAATGTAATTATAATCTTAACCCATGAGTAAATGTGTGCCATCTTGCAGAATTATGTTACACGAATTAATATATATAGAAAGAGATAGCCTCATGTTCCTAACACTGATCACAATTTGAAACTGGGGGCTTAGACAGAAGTATCTTAAGATGATCTTGAGATGGTCCTAAAGGGTAGCTAGGTTTGAACACTGGAGCACATTTATGGCCACAAGTTTGGCCCCTGTAAATGTTTTATTTGATGATAGAGAGAGTTTACTTGAGAGAAAATTCTAGCAGGGTTTTACAACTATTCTAGCCCAGATAAATAGTTGGAACACATTTTAGTAGAATCTATTTGTACTTCTATGTCTTTACCTCCCTAACCTAAAATTAACACAACGCATCTTTTTCTCAGGGTGCAAAAAGGCCAGGCCAGTGTGTGAGCTGCTGCTTCCTCAGATTCTCTAAGCTCTCCCTTTACACTTACAGTAAAATCCCTTATTCCAAAGGCTGTATTTCCAGTTTCCTTTGCTTATGCAGAACATGAGTTTTTCACACTGGTTTGGTTTCTTCTCGTTCTAATTTACAGTTCCCTTGTTTGCACGACTGACAAAAATGAGACTTATTTTGAAAACAACAATACAAGCTTGAAATCTGTTCTATTACTTTGAAGACAAAGTGACAAACTGTCAGGTCATAGAATCATAGATTCATTTAGGTTGGAAAGGACCTTTAAGAAGGTCAGCATGTTCTGTACAGACAGGCGCTGGTCAGACTCGCTGCTTTTTGTTCTGAGAAAAAAATTATTACCTGATAAATCAAATTTCCCTTCTTTTCCCAAAATATGTGGCAATTCTCAATTAAGAATAGACTGTACTCATGTGATGCAAGCCTTGTGCTTTAATATAGTAAGCAAACCTTTAGACTATTTACAGACCACCCTGTTAAAGAACCTCAGTGAACTCAGTGAAGATGCTCTTTCTAGTGCTTTGATGTCGAAAGGAAAACCAAAAGCAGTGGGTTTTGGCCATATATGGTAACTGTGCAAGGTGTGATCCTGATCTTTACGCAGTGAACAGCCATGGTCAGATGCAAAAGAAAGATGCAGAAACATAACTGAGATCTAGGTAGAATTCAGGCAATCATGAAAAGGCTATTCTGCTACCACCAAACATAATCAAACTCCAAAAGCACCACTCTCTCCTTTTTTAAGAGTCCTGAGTGCCTTCATCACTGCTTTCATGTCTGCCTTTAAACACACCAGTTATCACAGTGCAGAGCAGCTCAGAGCTCAGGTCCTGTGCAACCTGCAGATCTCTGACGATGCAGTTTGTATACATCCTAGATCGGGTTCCAAAACCAATGCAACAGTAATGACAGCTGTTTTGTTGTTTGGGTTTTTTTTAAAGAAATGGCAAAGCCCTAGGCTACTGCTTCTTTTCATTAATAATGGTTCAGCACTTGCAGAATCCTCCGTTGTCAGGGTTTGGGGTCAGGGCAGCCCACTAGACCTGTAACAAGGTATTGGGACAGAGACCTCCGCTGCAAAGTTCTAACAGAAGAAAGTGGCTACCTCTCAAACATCTTAAGGCAGGATTCAACATTCACCTCTGCCTTCACCACTCTCTATTGCATAACTAGACGCTCAGTGGCTCTGGTGTCTTCCAAGGCCCTTCTCTCCCCATATATATTACTAATTTAATCTGCTGTGCTGGCTGCATATAAAAAATTACAGACTGCAGAGCATCAGAATGGCAGTAAGGGGTAGCGAGCCCTCGCCCCTTTGCAGATCTGGCCCACAGTGTGGAATGACGCTGCTTGTACCTTGGTATCTGTGTTTCTTGAAACACAGCACATCCTGTTTAGATTTGCAAGTGCCAAGTTATCATTCACCATATATTTCCTGGGTTTAGCACTACTTGAAGGTATTTTTCTGAATGAACAGCATCCCAAATAGAAGAGGAAGAAGAGCTAAAAGTGAAACTAGTTGTTTCTTACTGAAAATAATAAGTACGCTGGTTTCATTTTTTCTTAATGTTTTCCTAGGAAGATTATACTATTTGTTCCACGTACTAGGCAAGATGCTGATTTAAACTGTAATTGTTACAAACCCACTTGACATAGCTTTCTACATCTACAATAGCTCCTGCTCCGAAGGGCATAATGGGGATGTCAAGTATCCAGACAGAAGTAATTCCTTTTGTAGCCAATACAAAGCAGGGAAAATGAAGACTTCTGCAGTAATCTCTGCTAGTTTGAGAGTGTCTCTAAAATGGATACAAGGCTGCAGATTCCAAAATGGGATCTTTACAGTGATTTGAATGTTCTTTTTCATGCTAATGGGAGGTGACAAGTACATTCAGGTACAACATCCTAAACATTTATTCCTGGTCACAGTAAAGTCACTACAAGTTCTACTAATGTGAAAAATATATTTCTGTGAAAACCTTTTTCCATAGCATCAGCATTATAATCACTGAAGCCTATAAGTCAATGTTGCCTTAGCACTAATGGCTAAATCATTGTATCAAGGACATATACAAGGGCTATTTTATCAAAATACTCCTACGTTATATGGCTGTTTTAAGAATTCCAAATGAAATCTAAGTGTTTATAAGACTTTTTTTTTTTAAGTAATGGAGACAGTAAAGAATAGGGTGAAAGCAATTTTCTTAGTGTTGCCCAACAAGCAGGCACACGTTATTAGGCCACAACAAACCACTGCAATTGTCCTGTCTGATCTCATGATTAACACCAGTCAGGGACTCTCCAGCGTTTATCATGTTTAAAATACAGCATATCTTCTAGAAATAAATGGACAGAAGTAAGAAATAAAAAGTACAATTTAAGAATGTTCAGCGACAGATCATCTATCAAAACTGTTCTGTTCATGCACTGTTCCAAAGGTTAATTACCTTCTCTCCTCAAAATAACACCTTAGTTGAAGTCAACATTTTCTAGCTAAGCTCATCAGTTGCACTGACTTGTAACTGTTCCTGCTAGAATGAATTAGATTTCTGTTCCACACATACATACTTATATGGATGAAAATGTAAGACTAGAATTTCAGTTTTCTGTTTGATGGGCAGTAAGCCACTGTCACTGGAGTCCCCCAGGACATCCTCCCACAACTATAGCTAAGTATAGTTTTACATTCACTTTTGACAATAACGCATCCTACATATTTCTTTGGTATAAAATCATTGACATATGGAAAGCACAATATATCTCTACAACAAATTACTTCGGATTGTATTGAAGTTGCAAATGAATAAAAAAAAAAAAAAGGGGGGCATCTTACCTCAACTTCCCTGTTGACCTTTACCCTCATCAATTTGTTTTCCTTAAATTGTTGCCAAACTATTAATACTCACCTCTACAGAGATTTTTTATATGTAAATTAACTATTTATTACTAACTCTATGGACTACATAAATCTGCCTTTTAGTAAAAGAAGAAAAAAACCTTCCACTATTCAGTTGTGCTGTAGCATATCTCCACAAAACCCTGAAAATTCTATAGCAAATATCTGGCCTATATAGATTAGTATACGACATGAAAATAAGCTGCCTCATCGCAACTTCTATCCCAGCCCCTCTCCTCCCTTCAGAGGTGACACGGGGTAGAACATTGAGTGCCATCAGTCCCAAATGATACAAGATCCCCAGATCCACCAGGCATGAAGAATAAACTGAAAATCTATTCTTAATGATAGCATAGTCTTGAAAGCAAAATTTCTGTCTGCAAAGGAATAAATTAAGACCACATTTTATGTCAACATTGGATAAATTTACTTAATGAATACATATAACTATAGTATACATATCAATAGTTTATATGTTTTCTGAAAAAAAGTTTTAGATATTTCCTGAAGACTGTAAAGCAGAGATCCTGCTCCTTCACAGTAGAGATTTATATTTGATGAAAAAACATCTTTTTTTAAATTTTCTGAAGTGCTCTTCAACTCAGGAAAATACAGAGACAACAAACATCCCAGAACTTCTGCAATTTACCTTGGGAAATCCAATACATATACTTGCTAAATTAGAATTCATTGAGTACTTTTCACATTTACAACTATTTTTGCTTGTAAAGGTACAGATGGTCCATTGCTTCCAAAGTCATGAAAAAAGTGTTTAAATATAACAAGAAGAGTGTCTAGGTCCGTTTGGTGCTCTGCCAGCACTTCTTCTAAACACTAAACACAACACAGACTACTTAAAGATACTTATTTAAAGTACTCGGTCACCTTACTTGAATCATGTTCCAATTAAATGTAAGTTGCATTCCATACTGAGAATAAGATTAATAAAGGTGAAAACAAGATCATGTTTCTCCAGTTAGCCTCTTGTCAACTCTGTAGGTCTAGATGATATCAAGATGCTTTAGAGAGAACCAAGCACTCCAGCTAAATAACTGGTAAGGTATTTGTTTTATCAAAATCTGCACACACAAAACGATTTGAAACTTCACCACCCAGAACAAATATCTAGGTCCTTATGGGTTTGTTTTTCTTCGTTTTCATTTTCTAAGAGTAATAAAGACCTTGGGGCAGGGCATTTCCTTTGGATTAATGACTGGCTGGGGTTAATGGCCAGGAGCTGTTCCTTGGGCCATCAACTCCTCTCAGCCGGTCATTAATCCCCAGGAAATGCTCTGTGCCTCCATCATTATTGCTTAATTTCAGTGCAAACAAACTACTGTGGCAGACAGCATGCTGTATGCAATCCCTTAAACACAAGCAACACAGATTCGGTTAATTTAATCAATTGTTTACACTATGGTCTATTTTCTGGAGCGAGAGGAAATCACAGATCTTTTGACTGTTCTAAGAAATCTGTCGGTTGGTTTCCTGATCATTTGACAGACTGGACTATTACTGCCTGAGTTATTCTGTTTGTCACTTGTGTTGTCATTGTTATTAACTATAAGCTGGATGTCCATAGCTCACTTTATTCCCTGGCAAAACCCAAATAAATGCTCCGAACGTTATTTGCAGAGTGCATTTTCCAATGACAGTGTTACCTCCCCATCTCATCTTAAGTCTGAGGTTCTTCAATTTTACAGGATACCTCATTTGACACATCCTGACATTTACTGTACAATTTCAGGCGTGCCATAGAGTTATTAAATTATCAACAGTAAAATATAACATGGACTTTCTCCAGGCTTGTGCTATACAAATATTTACTAGAGCACAGAACTTTGTTATATTTCTCTAGTCTACTTGATAATCCCCTGATTAGACATCCACATGCTTGGTGGAGCCAAAGAAAAACTGTAAATGGTCAAAGGCAATGTAGCATATTTGTTTTTAAAGGCTAACTTTTCAATAGTTCGACTTAAGAAAACTATTTAATCAAACTGGCCAACCCCGTTGATTTCTCAGCTTGGGGATAATAATGAAAGGATTCAGAGAAGCTATTAGTAGTAACTGAAAGCCACTTTTACTACAGTTTTAACAGCTGAAAACTTGAGGAATGTCGATATTGCTAACTAATCGAGGCACTTATCCTCTGCCTTTCATGTGGAAAACTGAGTTAAAACTTCAAAATATAGATGATAGGTAGGTGCTTACAGTCATAAACATTTACTGTTTTCCAAACCTGTACTCTTAATTCAAATACTAGTATAAGGATGACACTATGCTGAAATAAGTGAAGGGAAAAAGTGGAATAAATGGAATTTAAATTAACATTTTCAAGTACGTGGTGTATTATTCACAGTTAGATGTAATTATCATGCATGAAACTCCTCTGTGGTAGGAAAAGTGCCCGCTACATGTTTCCTGTGATTATTCACAGCCTTACATTGCTGTGCAAGGCACCTCAGTGACTGCTTCTCTGGATCCAAGAGAGGATTATTAGGCTTTGAAAACAAGGACAGAGAAAGAAGTTGGGTGATGAAAATTCTTCTTCATCATCATCCTGACTGGGCAGAACTCACCAAGTACAAAACCAAAACAGGCATCTAGGATGCACTTCCAAACAAGTTTACCCATTTCACATAAGCAATATGAGTTCCTAGGAAAGATGCAGGAGGCTATGTTAGTATATTCTATTACTAGAAGGCATTCAAACTTACGGTGTGCAGCGTGTCCATGAAGGGCCTGGGCTGAAATGCTGCTAATAAACTGGAGTTGACGGTAGTGGGGCAGGGAGGCCTCTTGCAGAATCTGTTTTGATAATGTCCTCTCTTCTTTCCCCTGAAAGACAGGGGATGTCTTAATTGGCTTTTACATGGCTCTTGCTTCAGGTAAATGTTCTTTCAGATGTTAACACATATAGAAATAAGACTCTTCCAAAAGGGTTGCCCTATTTGTCTAGACTACAATATAGTAACGGGAACACACACACAGTTCTACATAAAAATAGTTGGATATACACTATCTTGAGGAAGGTCGCCAAGTTGAGAAGGTTTGATAAAGCTCAAAGAAAAGTGCTTTGCTAAGACTATAGGAGTGGAACGAAGTAAACAGGCTAAAAAAAACCAACAAAAAACCCCATCAAATATATTTTAGATCCAAATATGGCATTTTAATCTAAAAAATATGAACAATTGGTTGAGTGAAGTCACCCAGGTCATACTAAGCATACAGATGTCAGGTATTGAAAAACACTATTGCACTTTGATTCTCTGAACAAGAATTTCCAGCCTTTTCCTGCATGGTTTTGCTTTCAAGTATAAGCAGACCACATTCATTAAAACCAGATGCTACTGTCTCTTTGCTCCATTTCAGTTATCAATATCATGTTTGAAAGATTCAAAACATTTTAATAAAAATTTGACTGCGTTTGCGATCACATCAGGCGAGGCCAGGTTAAGATGCCAAATTCCATAGGCTTCCTTGCAAAGAGAAAAGAAAAATCCAGATAATTTAAACTGTACTCCCCCTTCTTATTTAAAACAGTTTTAAAATTACTTGTGCATTCCAGAGCGAAAAGCAAACAAATAAAAAAATAAAATCATCAAACCCAAACAAAAGCTAAAACCCTAGGTAATAAGAAAACATATGTCATCTGATGACACACCCTGGTGACTTTCTGTCAGCTGGATGGAGTGCCAGCCATGCTCTTCCCCTGTTTTCTTCTGCTGTGGAAGGCCTTAGAGGAGGAAAACACGAAATACATCTATTTTGACTTTGCTTTTGTTTCACCAGTGAATGGTACTCTAAGGAGATCTATTCTCTGCCTCCTGCATGTTACTCAAATAGCCGACATGGTGGTGGTCCAGAAGAATCACATGTTCAAAGCCTGGATGCTCAGTTTGCAGCTCAAGCCCCTGCTCACGTTCTGAGATCCACGAGGCTCCAGAGTTTACGACAAAGCCCATGCAGCATTGCTCTGCGTTAGGTTATTATCACTCTGGGAATTTTGAACGGATTCGTGTTCTACCTTTTCCTTGTTTGGGCAGATACACACAATAAGGTGCTTGGCACTGCTCCGAGCTGCTGCATTTTCATCTTTTCATTTCTCAGATTTCTTACAATTTACCAGGTAACAGCTACAATATTATTCTCCAGCATTCCATTGCTGGCAGTTGTTAGATATAACTCCATAGCCGGTTCAGATCCCATTACCTTCTCATTTATTGATTTTTCCTCTCTTTGTTGCTTCTCTACAGTGCAGATTTTCTTCATTACAGATGCCTATAATGAGAATGGCTTCTTCATTTCTTTCACATACAGTGTTTCTTTTTATTATAAAGTACCTGTATTTGCAAGAAGATACTGTGCTCCATCAGAACCTTGTAATAAATCACTGGATCTTTCCTAGTTCGTTGAGAACACTCACTTCCAGCACAGAACAGCTCTAGAGACAGACAGCCTTGGTTCGAGTGATAACAGCTGAGCCTTGACATGAATGAATTAAGCAGTAAAAATACTTATTTTACTCAGGCCAGAATTTCACTCCAGAAATGGGAAAAAAACAGGATGTGAATGGGATTGAGGTGTATTTATGTGAGGAGACCTGCAAATATGTCCTAAGAGTTCTGATTCTTCTAATGTTATTTCTGTTTCACTTCCCAATCCTAAAATAATACATAATGGATCTTTCAGTGAGATTATGAGTAGCTGGATATCTCAGTAAGAGGTAATGATCCACTGTTCTTTTGTATTTTATTTTTGCCTATTTTTAAAACAAAGCCATTTGATTGAGACAAGAACAAACAGGCAGTGACGTGACTAACTTTAGTGATCCTTCCTGTGAGAAAGATAGAATTGCCTTTAAATGACTCCATAAAGGTAAATTACTTCAAAAGCATATGTTAGGAAAACCCCCTTTGATACATTGAAAGATATTTTATATATTTATATGCTTCAGATTTCAGGATGCTTAAATGTGCATATGTCAAAATGAATGAGAATACAATGCAGCTCTTAAATAAGCAATACATTGTTAAAGAAACACTTTGTTTCAGTCAATTCACTTTGAAATTGTCAACTGTACTCATGTCCTCAAAAAAAGATGGAAAAATATAAACCTGATAGAACTATTCTGATAGATTCCAAAATTTGGCTGATGAGCAGTGTTAACTCACAGATCTTTATTTCTCAGGTGACAAAAGTTCTCTCAGTAATACAGTTCTACCCTCTCATCTTTTCTATCTGCCAAAGCACAGTTAAATGCTGTTAAAATAAAATTGGAGGGTGCTGCTGTGGTCATGAATTGGATGCAACACACCTTGTGTGACTGCAAACATGTAAAGGAGTACTATGCAGGACAATCTCTACATTTTTATGTGATCCATGCTGAAAATTAATGGAAGCCTTGAGGTGGGAGAATGTGTCATGAACTGTAAGCACTTCAGGTAGGCTGAATCAGATTTTGTAGATAAAGGCAGTTTGAA
The DNA here is from genome assembly GCA_025331215.1 of Actenoides lindsayi. Taxonomy (NCBI): domain Eukaryota; kingdom Metazoa; phylum Chordata; class Aves; order Coraciiformes; family Alcedinidae; genus Actenoides; species Actenoides lindsayi. The sequence goes on from WTSP01023910.1 coordinate 94,686, forward strand.
TGAAACAGAACCTTTTGAAGAAAACCTGACTGACCCTCCATTAGCTCCCTGTTTTGTGGCACAGTGGCCACTCTAGTGTCTACAAAAAACTGGGGCTGATTTCTGTTCCCTTTTCCTACATTGAAACTAAAGCTGAGATACTGTACATTTTAGTTCTCCCAACCGTAACATTCTTTTTTCTAGCTGTAAATTTTGCCTAGGTTGACAAAGTGGACTCTGATAATGTCTCAGAGCTTTACAGATGGCCAGAAAAGAACAGATGCAGTTGATCCAATACAAACGGGCCTTGCTGGGCTCTCCACACATGCACTAGTTGATGACTATGCAGAGATTTCTCTTCAGAAACAATCAGGCAGAGCTATCAGTAATCTTGAAAATCTTATTTAGTAAAATTCTGGTGTTCTCAAAAAAAGTGTTCCCTGAGTGGGAATTTTAATCTTCCTTTTCCTTGTTGCTCCTTTTTCACTTTGAGCATTTTCAGAAGTTTCCATGCTCTCACAGTGTAAATACTATTAAACCCACCTTATTGAAATGAAGCAAATAAGAAAGAGGCATAGATGTTCTTCTTGGGATAAAGGATTTCCTTAGCTGTTGGGTGTTAGTGAAATCCATTTGTCCACTGTGAACACCAAGCTACTTTGTAACCACATTTAGAATGGAAATAAGTATTTTTTAGTGTCAAGATGACATCATAAATTCCCAAGTATCCAGGGAGCCCTGATGGCTAGGCATGACTTTCTGAGGGATTTTCTTTGGATGAAAGGAAGAATTCCTAAAATAGAAGGCATTCTGTCTCACATGCCATGCCTTCAGGGTGTGGCCACTCTTACTGGGAAACCTTCACTTCTCAGATTAACTCAGATGATTTATATAGCACTGAAGACACAGTTGTCTAAATAAGAAGGAGAAGGAAAATCACATTGTAGGGCCACCATGATGGTTAAAAGAGTGGCTAAATTCAAACAAACTCTTACAAAATTGTCCTGTAAAATCCAGTAAAACCTGAGGCAGTCACATAGTGTCTACCCAGTGAATATCATTCCAAGGGCTTCCTTTCTGTTGGGGGGGGCTGGTGTTTTTGAAACTTTACCTACAATCTCTTCAGACAACCTGTGCTGTAGCTTTTATTTCCTCAGAACATACGCCACGTACATTTGAAACATAAGGAATCACAAGAGCTTACAACTGCAAAGCAACATTCTCTGGAGCAAGTCTCTCGGGTACTACTCTCTGTATCCTTCTCTTCCTGAGACACTGTGCATGTTGTCTTTGAGGAAGGGTCCTGAAACTGCACGTGGGTCACATCTGATACTTGTGGATCGTAACAGTTCAGTAACTGTAGTGCACAAAGGAACTTGACAATTATGTTGCTCCTTGAAATTCCTGGATATTTTCTAAAATAAATGGTTGGCTTGTCTGCACTCACAATTATCAAGCTAAATGGAATTTTAAAAGCTCAAGGAATTTACATTTCTGGGTTTAATTCACTCTCATAGAAGGATGAGTTACTAAAAGCAAGAGTAAAATATGCAATGTCACCAGCAATACTTCTTTAATTTCCTCTTACTCTCATCACTGGCATATAAAAGTAAAAGGCCGCCTATCAGTAAAATCACAACTCATTGCTAGACAGCAACAGATTAGTAAAAAACAAAGTGGTAAGGCTGGGATTTCTTGACACACCATTAAAGCCTTTCCTTGTCGTGTGTCATGAAGCATCTGCTACGCTGTATGGTGCTATGTGGAGGCTAATGACCCTTTAGGTCCCCTGGCAAGTTCTCCTTGACAACAAAGCATAAATGGCTCTTTAATAAAGCCAACCCCTATTGAAACAAAGCTTCCAAAGCCAACAAGTAGTTCTGGGGTCTTCCTTAGCATGGCATCTTAGCTCTCCGGGACTGCAGTGAAGGAGAGGACCACGAAATGGCTTGTCCAGCTCCTCTAGGAAGCATAACAGGATGAAATCTTGGAACCACTAAAATGATAGGAATTCTGTCACAGACTTGGCAATGAAATTAAGATTTCCTGAGTTTGTAAATTTTATAGCTTCAACATTTGTTCACTTTATTCAGTTGTCTTTTTGATGCAAACATCATTTGTATGAACAAGGCACACAGGAGTTGGAGCTATCTTTGGAAAATGTTCCATGGGCTCTTTAAGAGCTTTCAGACAGACTCTGCTTTAAATCTCTGGGTACATAAATAAAATAGTTTTATAAAAATATGCATATAATCTGAAATTATGTTAGTCTTGACAAGAACATAAGAATTGCAAGAACATGAGTCATAAAGGCAAAAATTCAATTAGATAGAAGAATCCAATTTAGGGATTCCATTAGCTTGCATATTAAAATACTGAGTGAACTTAATTTTACTTTCTTGAGCACTATATTCTGAAGTAGTATTTCAGTCAGAATAATACTAAACATTAACAGGGTGACAGTAAACACTAATAGAAAGTGTTCTCTATGTTAAAGGAACATGATCTTAAGTAGAATGCTGAATACTGTGTGAGGATTACTTACAGTGGAAAGGATTGTAGCTCACTGTTCAGCCAATGTGTATGAAATGCCTCTGGAAAATGTTTGTATCAAGTAGACATGGGAGAGTAAGTACAAAGAAAAAGATGGGTTGATCAATTTCTACTTCTTCAACAAACAATTGATGCCAAGCAAGATATTGCACAGAACTCTTAATTCCATTTCAGATCAACAGTTCATTGTAATGGGTCACTCCCTGAAATAGTTGTTTGGGTTTTTTTTTTTCAAGTTAGCACAGTAACAAAGCTAGCTTGCTTCTTACTGAGAACTACCTCTCCAGCAGAAACCTCAAACTGAAAATGTAGATACAGAAGTACTTCAAATTAGAAACTTGGTAGTTGCATATAGTGGAGAGATCCTGCAGTCACTTAAAAAACCTGCAGAGCCAGCAACTAGACGGACAGAAATGGCTCTTACTCTTCATACTGTTCATCTTGTCCCTTTTGCTTCTCATGAATAAACACTGTGATAAATCAGAGGATAGGATGATGAAGCTCCATATTAAAACTAAGTGCATTATAACAATGAGGTCAAGTCAGGCCTTTGCACATGGTGCTCAGAGAATGGCAGCAGTACTACAAGGCAACATACAGTATGATCAATGGCAGTATTCAATTTAGTTATTTCCACAGAACGTAGTTTTTGAAAAGATAATCACACCACAGGGCACACCTTTTAGAAATAAATTCACAAGGCATTGGGCAATGATTGGATAATATCCTAATGTCTATATTCTACCATCCCCAGACTCTGTGATATTTAGATCATAAGCTTTGTATGGAACACTTGCAGGTGAAGCAAGCCAGTCTTTATCAATCAAAATTTAGTTTGCTTATTTTAAGTCCAGGACAAAAGCCGTGAAGTCAGGGAAGTTCCTTCCCACAGACAAAGATGTTGTGCTGGCAATTACTGACTGACTTGTAAAAACATCTTTCCAATTACTCTCTTACAGAAATTCCACAAACCATTTACAAATGAAAAAAGACAGCAGACGTGTTTTTCTGCTATGCAGTACATCACGTAAGGCTACTGTAGGTCTCCATTACTGAAGACCAACATGTTAGTTTGGATAAAAGTAAAAATGCTAAAACCCTAGCATTACCTGGACTGGGACTTTAAAATATCTACACTGCTAGTTATTCTAATGCCACAAAGCTGAGTGAAACCCAGGTTTTGTTTCCAAACTTTCAAAGAGTAGGCATAGCTGAAACAAACAAGCAAAAAATCACACTTTTCCACACTTTCTGATCTCAGTTGGAAGTGGAAGTATCAAATATCTGCAAAAGAGACTCTCTCAGTGATATTTCTGACATGTTTGAAGCCAGAATACTCATGAAACACCCTGATGCAAGAATTCCAGAGCAAAAGGTTAGGAGTTCAAGTAAGCAAACGTTTTTTCCCCTCCAACTTTGGAATTACAAGAACAACCAAAACTATTCTGTTATTCTGTGAGCATTTTTTTCCTTGGTACTTAAGAGTAATATAACCATAATAATAAAAAAGCAGCTAAAAGTGTCAAGTGGATGCAATGGGAGCAACTTATTTCCAGCAAATCACCAACGTTCCACAGCAAACATATACATAATATCCATAACTGTCATGTAACATCATGAACTCTTCTGAAAACTCTTTTCAGCTTCAGTTATTTGATATATATGGAGCATTCTGGGTAGCAATCTAACTTCTTTGTTAAATTAATTTGGGCATATACATAATTTAACCACATTTGTCATGTATTATTGCAGGTTTCCCATCATTGATTACCAACACTGATGTTTAAAAATACAAGAAAATGGGAAATATGATAGTGGGTCAGACCCACGGTCCATCTTAGGGTGGGAGCCTGAACACTGGCAACAGGAGATGCTAACTAGGGAGAATACAGAAGCCTGATCTTTACACAGAGTCATTCCTCTGTTCTCTAACAATCAAAATCTCCAGGTCAGGGATTTTAAAGACTACCTCCCCGCCTATTTTGTTTAGTGTCTGTTTAGGGACCAGGTGTTCATGGATTCATTTAAACCCTTTTGAAGCCACTGATACTGTCTCTACAGTCTTTTGTGGCAACATATACTAAAGCCAACTATCTGCCTTGTAAGAAAGGATTACCTGTTTTAAATGGAACTCCTGTTAGTTTCAACAGGTGCCTTCTAATTCTAACACTGCCATGCTAGCAGCTAATTAACATTTTGCATTCATTTATCTTCATGTCTTTGTAAATCTTGATGACAATCCTTTCCATCCTTCTCTGTTTCAACCTGAACAGTCCTAGCGGTTTCAGTTCCTCTTCATAAGGCAGACATTCCATTCTCATTCTCATTCTCATTCTCATTCTCATTCTCATTCTCATTCTCATTCTCATTCTCATTCTCATTCTCATTCTCATTTAAGTTGCCCTCCTATGAACTTCTACCTCAGCTATCTAGTGTTGAAATGGCAGAAATGAGAAGTACAGTCAGTCCTCAGCACGTGGGTACCTCGGGGTTTTACATACCTAAGCTCTCTGTCCTGTTGCCTGCACGCTCCCTGGTAATGCCAGCAATTTCTCCGCTTCCTTCGGTCGCTGCTTCTGCGCAGAGATGGTGCTTTCAGGGAACCTGCAATTATGATTATGGATTCTCTTTGTTTAGATGGAACTGTCAGTTCTGATGCAGCTTCCCGTAAGCATTACTGAATGATCTTTACTTTCCCATATTGCATTTTAAACAGTACAGTCGCTCAGGCCTCAGAACTCCCCTGGCTGGTACCCACGAGCACAGGTCTAAGCTGGTGCTTCAAGAATGACCTCTGCAGAAACTTGCAAACAGCAATGCTGCAAAGCATGGATTTTTATAATGCTCTTTCTTTCTGTTTGTATTACTACCTGTGGCCCACCATAGCTTCAAAGAAATAATAATAAAAGAGAAACAATTGGAACCATCAACCCCGTTTCCCTCCATTAAGATGGCTGCTCTAGGTACCTTCACTCAGCAAGAGCAAAGTAAGCAAAGTGTCAGAGGCCATCATTTTTTGTTGCACTCAAGCAAACTTGCTACAAATCATGTTAGAGTACCACGCTTCGGCCCAACAAATCATGTCAAGGATGTAATTTCATTCTGTGTGTATTGACATTCATGGGTTCAATGGAGACTCTAATGTTATTTGACTAGTTTTCCCGTGGTCGACTTTTGCTGTGGTTGACTTTTATGGATAGCACATTTCCCCTCCAGTTTTGGCCCTGGCAGAAACTGGGTTGACTAAAACCACACAGAATTCCAAAATCGGTAGCCCAGGTACCCACATCAAAGTGGCAGGAATTATCATACTGGTGGTTCTGGCCATAGATCAAAGCCAGACCTTCTACACTTTATCATTCCTAGCAGTAAATTTAAACTTATTATATCTTCAGTAGCTTTAAGTCAGCACTTGTTAAACACTTATTGTTTACAGTCCTTCTGGTATTTCTTTTAAATTCCAGGCCCTCCTGGAGTCTTTATTGGCATTCGAGATATTTGATTCCCTCACCTGTTCTCCTGGATGAATTTCAGACACCTCTGCACAATAGATGCAGTGGATACATCTGTAAATTATTCCCCCGAAAACCAATTATTTTGCTATTATTCATACAAGAGGATTTCCAAAGAAATGTAATTATATCCAAGCAACTGTTCAGATGAGAACGTCCCTTTCTTAATGTGCTTGAAAGTTACTACTGACCTGTTGAGTCTTTGTGGTTTTGGCCACATGATAAGCTAAAGCCAGGGACCCTTTTTTAAAGGGGAAAGACAGAGTATTGAGCAAACTTCACTCTACAAAATGGTTTAAGCCTTTATTTGAAGTCTCTAACTTTGTCATGCCCTAAGGCCCTGTAGAGAATTCTGGTCCAGCCCTAGACCTTAATGCAACCAGATGGATGCATAAGAGAAAATGAAACATTATAAATCATTCTTCGCCTTCGACACCTAATGATATGATAAGTGTAACTCTTTGCAGGTTGGTGCCTCCAGTTGTCTAACTGCTGCCACCACCTTCTTTCTAATGAGCCATTGATAACATTTTGAATGGATTTTTCTTTTGCTTGCTGTCTGTTGTAACCAGACACACTTCAAGCTAGTAGAATGTTTAGATTAAATGAGAATATTTGGACTGGGTGAAAGATGCTCCCTAAAACCTGCGTGTCCTGCTGATACAGTTTAAATCATTTAATCAACTTTACTGCAGCTCCTGCAGTGATTTAAAAGAGCCCAGGAGCTCAGCAGGAATGCTGAAGAAGCAGAGGTAGGCTGACAGACATGGTGGCGGATATTACACTCTTTCTTACCACCAACATAAGACCACCAGAGCAGTACAACAGACCCAAACAGAAAGGACAGAGGAAAATAAAATAAAGAAACAATTCTGAATCAATGCAAACATTTAAAAAAGGCTTGGAATTAATCTGTAAACATTTTAAAACAACAGACTGGGTTTGTTTGTTTTTCTAAATCGGTTCACCCTTTCCTAATTCACTTAAGACAAAAATGTCTTTGGAGGGTTACCTCTGTTAAAAGTGCTTTGTACATCAGCCACACTGTGCACGTGTTACAGCAGAGCTCTGGGTGCACCAGCAGGCCTTAATGGCCCCAGCCACCCTCTCCTGGGCCCGTACTCACACACTGCCCATTCTTCATACAGAAAAACAGTAAATGGTACTGGGGGAATCAGCATTCTCTCTATTCACCTTTAGCAAGAGATGAAGCGATTTAATAAGAAACTCTTCCCCATATGCATCATCACACTTTAAAAAAATCCATTAATTAACTCCTATAAGCTCCTGTGATATCTCTGCCTTCATTACATGGATACTTGAATTTAGATTCATTCTGAAAGGTTAAGAATCAGTTAAGTAAAACTACCATGAGAAATGATGGTAATAATGAGCACAGCTCACAGTCCTCTTTGGCCTTTAAGACAATCAAAATAAAGTAAATTAAAAGCCAGCTTATATTTAATCACAAATGTCAGATATGTAAGTTGTTAGGAAAAAATGTTAGTAGGAGCCAGGTTCAAAGAAACCAACCAAGCAAAAAAATAAAATGAGGCAAATTTTGATGCTGGGAGTAGTAATTCTACATAACTCCTTGCCAAAAAATGTGAATGTTAAATGGTTTCATGGACTTAGAGGAAGACTGGGTAAGTATTTGGAAGAAAGATCTTTTGCAGGTAACTGAAGTTACATCAGGCTCACAAAATCCCGAGCTAAAAATTATTGGTACTTGAAAAAGTATTAGAGGGATTACATATGTTCCTATTGTTCCTGTTCCTACTCTTGCCTAGCCACTATCCTATGGCTGACACAACCAAAATCCTGTTGGAATAATCGCTTGTGTTGAAAGCAGAATACTAGACCAGATAGACCCTTTGCTCTGGAACTGGTAAAACTGTTCTTCGTACTTACTGAGCAAAACTAGGAAAAAAATGGTAAGATCCTTTCCTTCTCATTTTGTTTTCTTATAGCGACAGGTCCTCCTCCAAGAAACTCAACGATACACCCACAGAGATGCCAATGCTTCCACCTGTTTGGGGTTTTTAACTATTTTTTTTTTGTATGCTAAATATAAGCCCAACCACCTATGCAACCTTGGAGAGAAAAAACACAGACGTGTTCCTTTCAGACCACCTGTTTTAAACACAGCTCCTTGGGGATGGCCACACTCTAACTTAGGGACAACATCTGGCCCGGTTTTGTATTCCATACTGCAGCAGAAACGGTCCCTTTGCGAGACAGGCAGGTCACAGCCAGCTGCTTCTGTTTGTTCTGTCATTTCCACCAGCTACTCAAGACAGAGATAGGATTGGAGCCCAGCACAGAGCAGAAATAATGGAGTGTTCTGCGCCAGAAGGAAACGTGGGCTAAGAACTATAATAAGACCGAAAGGGTAAGCAAAGAGTTTGCGGCTTAAAGCAGCGCAATGTGTCAGCGGGAGGGAACGGCAGCCTTGCTGGCACCGTTGCAGACCAGAGCCTTGATCTGTAAATCACTGTGCAGCCAACACGTCAGAGAAGTTTGGCCACCCCTGGTGTACAGGCAGCAGGCAACAAAATAACCTACTGTGCTAACCTCCAGCGGCTAACCCCTGCAAGCACGCAAACCACCCAGCAGTCCAAGAAAGAGGAAGAGTAAAATTGCCAAAGTCCAATTATTTTTAATCAGGAGGCCACAAGTGATGAGAGTCTGTCTGTCCTATAATCTTAGAGGAGAAAAAAAGCCTGAAGAACAGTAGTCTGCAACTTTCCTCATCTCCATTTGGGAAAGCACTCTAGAATGTTTGGCACTAAGATGAGAAGTCAGTAGCAATTTAACTGAAATGTCAAATGTTACTGCCAAGTGTCGGTGGCTATTTCAAGGTATAAATCCAGGTCGCCCTGAGAGCCGGAACCGCTACCTTCTTCCCCACTATCACCGCTAGCATTTTACAGGAATCGTTTAGTTACACCAGAGAGGTTCCGATTTTGAAACAAAACTAGGAGTTTGCAAATTTCAAAGTTATTTCCTCCGCTCCTGTAGCCAGGCCAAGTTATGTTCTCTGAATCATCACAGCTGGAAGCGACACACAAGGTGAGGTGCAATCTCCTAGGAGGACTAGCGAGTTGCCATGGTGCAGAACACTGCGTGACTCACCAGGGAAATGCCCTAAATAATCACACTGAGAGAGAAATACTGCAGAGAACCAGTCAAGATGCCTTTTTTCTCCCTTCCTTTCTTCTCAATTCCCAAAACTTTTGCTTTTCTAATTCAGAATATCCACGCACCTAAACAATTGTTGATGGAAACATGCCGAGCTTTCACCAGGAAGTTCTATCCTGGGCACACAGAAATTTCCAGCCAAATCTAAAGTCAGAAACCTTGAATTTGCATCTGTCCTGGAGGTTATGGCACTAAGACAGAATGTGGGACATAACGATTCAAATTTTTGCTTTAGAACATAACTTGGATTTCCCAGAAGAACATCCCAACTACTGGGACACCAAATGAGCCCTTCCTGATAAAATTATTTCACATTCTTTTTTTTTAAAAAACCAAATATTTATTAGGACACAGAAAAAAGCAGCAAACTCTATGGTCTAGTAGCATGGGAGCTCTCTTCAGTTGAAAGAACTCACGTTTTCATTCAGAAAATGACTCCAACTTGAATGCCTGTTGTACCAGAGGCGTACTCAGTAACTGGTTTGGTAGGGATTACTCTCCTGTGTTCATTCACAATACATTCTGAGAGATCCTGTTTCTGTCATGCATGATGAAAAAACTCACAAATCTTTGAAATTATTAATAACAATGGTTTGGGAGAATTTTAATACTGAATTGATGAACCTGTCTATCAGCAAAAGCAGTAGTAACTCTGACATCTACTAAAGAAAACAATCTTTGCAACTGTTTCACAGTGAAGGAAACAGAAGAAACAAGGTGTGGAAATAGTAACACAAAGTGGCAACCAATATCTTACAGTCCCCTCATGGGAGATCTTCATGAAATTTCTCTTCTCTGACAAATACTTGCTAATCTTTATTGATGTACCTCTACTAACCTCAGGAGACAATTACTTTAAAAAATCTAGAAAGATGGCTTTTTATTACATGATTTGCAAACAAAAAAATTAAATCTCCTACTGTGACTTATTCAGAGTTGTATTTTTTGTTGCCAGACATGTATTGGTTTCATTTGTGCTATTTACAAAAGCAAGTGCAAACCTTCAAGAGTCAAGCTTGAGCACTTTAATTATTGAGATTACAGTAGTGCTGATTTGATTTCTGTTCTTAAAGTAACCACTTTCCTGCTTAGGAAATGCTTTAACAAGTGAGAACCTGTTTTCTGGCTACTTACAAGTAATGAAATAAAAGTTCTATCATTTGACCTTGTATGAAACAAAGCCATCCTATAGCCTCAGACTAAATAAAATGAAGAAATTCACATTAGCTGCTCCGTTTTGTAAAGCTTTGGTGTAAATGAAGATGTGTAGTTAAAAGAATCATCTTTCAGCATCACCAACCTCCAAATTTGTCCTTGTTACAGCCTTTTGTTATGCTCCTTCCCAAGGGTGACTTCTGTTTTCTCTATTAACAGATGACTGCTTTGAGAAATGGCACAGACAAATACAGTTCCACTTGTGACAGCGGTTCAGGAAAAGGTAAGCACCATGACACTAGTGGAACGGGGCACCCAGACACTCACTAAAACCCTGATGGTCCAGTAGCAATAGTCTAACAGCCAGATTTTAGGCTTTCTAAAATGTATGTGTCATGGTACGCACACACCTGCCCCGCAGTGCTAGCACCCCAATAAATACTTCTAGAACTTAACACTTTATTTAAAAAAAAAAAAAAAAAAAAAAGACTATTTCTATTCAAAGCTAACATATATCAATAATACCGAGTGAATGCAATTGCAACAGATTTTTTTTCCATGCCAACTGCTAAACAATTATTAAGTCAGGTTCATACTGGTATAAGAACTGCATTTAAAAATATAAAATAAATAATATTCTTTGAAAAAATTGTAATATTGGCTAACATGTAAGTACCCATAAATGAGTCAGACATTGTTTTTCCCCTTAGGAGATATTGTTTTAACTTAATTGAAAACCGTAGCAGAAATTCCACGAGGCTATGTCATTTTGCTCTATTTCAATATAAGAAAGGGGTATTTTCAATTCAGGAGACGAGATTTCAAATCACTGAACACACTCCATTTTTATAAAAATTGAAATTTCATACAGGTCTTCTCACTGAGAACTCGAGTTCAGTTCGATACAGAACCAAAAATGCATTCTTGGTGCTTCTTTTTTTCTATCAGATATGGAACAGAGATGTTGAACCATTCAAATTTTGTCTGGTAAAAAATTTCCTCTTTCCAGGTCCTCTCTAAATGAATCTAAAATTAAAATAGTGCCAGACAGAAACTACCAGTGACAATTCTTCATGTGGGCTTGATTTGATCCATAAATCTTAAGCTAGACAGTTACCACCATAAGGTACAAATTCTCCAAAACTTTTGTTTGGAAACTTTAAAACTATGAGGACAAGAACTAGGAAATAGTTTTGTATCCAAAGTTTACAACTGAGTCTAAATGGAATAATTAAAGGGTCTTCCTGGCTACAGTTCTCTTTCTTTTAGTAGCTGTGTCAGAATTCAGACTCAAATTTACTGCCTCGAACCAACAGTTTCCATATCACCAGGCTTTATTTGTCTATAGCATCAATGAGGTCCACAGGGAGCAGGGCTCCATTGGGGTTTACCACCTGCCTCTAACACCTTTGTGCCTTTCTAAGTCTACCACTTCCCAAAGGATTAAAATTATATTGATGATAGGGACTCTACTATGTCATGATAAAAGCTCTAGTAGACCACTGGGGCCTTGTCTGGACAGTATGATGGAGTATATAAGAGATTGCCTTGCAATGAGACTTTGGTCCTCTTCAGCCTTGGGCAGACTGCCATAGATACCAACACCAGTGGGTAGCAATTTGCATGGGACCCAACAGACACATCTTCCTTCTGGAAACTGTCACACATCCCTGACTAAATAACAGTAACTCCCACAAGGTCTTCACTAAGTTTCTAGTTCTTACCAAGTAATCATATGGCTTTTGGATCACTAGAGGAAAAATGGACAACTGCAGTAGTTGCCCAGCTGGGCACTGGTGTCTCAGTGTGCGCATTCACAGTCTGGTTCTTGTTCCCCTGGCACAAGAGGCCGTTTCACCAAAGCTGGTACAACTAGTAAAGATTGCTAGCTCTACCCTCACACAGTCCAACACCACAGAAGGCAGCGGTCTAGCGGCAAAGGAAGTGCAATTTAGGAGGCTGAACTTGTCCACGTTGCCCCAGGTAACTGCTACAGGTACGGAGGTAAAAAACACAAAGGCCACCATGCCCTGAAGCATTTGCTTCCTGCCTTTAGTCATGTCCTTCTCCCTCTCCCTCGGTCATTCCCCTCTGACATTCATGACTTCTGTTCAGCTGCCATAAGTAATGGTCTTTTTTCCTCTAGCTTCCCCTGAAAGAGACAGTTGCTTTCACCAAAGCTGAAGAATGCAACTGCTTCTTGGTCATCCGGAAAGGCTTGGCTGCACCTACTGTGACTTAGTAGGTGTTCATGGTAGCATGAGCAAAGACCAACTTGTTTCTTCAGAGCTGTTGATCTTATTAAATAATCTTTGGAAAATAAAGCAAGGCAGCTAATGATGCCAATTAGGTGTTGGTTATTTCCACATTGCTGCTAAGGGCTGAGTTTGGACTAGTTCCCCATCCACATTTCCCTCCATCTTAAGGTGAGTCAGAGTATGATCCAACATGAAAACATTGTGGACATTTGCAGTTCAGACTAAAGGACACTGGTTTTTAATGGTGATCTTCTTCCATAGTTAATACTCCTCTTCCCTCAGAGACTAGAAGGGAATCAATCTGCAGAGACTACTGCAGAATGTGGCCTCCTTATCCACAAATCAAAAATTCACATGCCTTCCACCATTTTCTGTTGTTTTTTTTTCTTTTTTAAATCAACTTCCAGGTTAAAACTTTATCTTGGATACATACTGCTTGAAAACACAAACATCATATGTCATCTTATAAAAAGGCTACTGACTGTGCTGTAGATAGTATAAACTTACCTTAAAACAAGTTAATGTGAGAACAGTAAAGGAATCAATGAAGGTTCATTTAAATAAAATTCCAAGTAAGCATCATGTTCAAGCTTGTCAAACTTCTATTCAGAAGAGCCATGTGAACTTTCACATTGTAAGAAGCTGTTCTTAGCACATAATTATTACAAAATACACAATCTTTGAAATTAAAGTTTGGATTAAAATGAATGTCTTGCTTGCTCTCAAGTCAGCTAGCTGCCTGAAGAATGGTAACTTTTGGGGCTACGTTAGTTGTATGGAAGCTTAAGCTAAGAGACTGCAACTAATTTCTATCCTGCTTTAATAACAGTTTAACAAAAGAAGTGCTTAGTTCCCACACTGCTGCTACAGTGAATATAGTCCAAACATCTCCTTCCCTGGGCCCTGCCTTTTTTGCAAACACACAGCAGTGCCTACAAAGCATAAATCAAAGTGCAAGTCCTCTTCTAAGCTTGGCTGCTCTATGTGGTTTTTTTCAGTGCTAGATCAGCCACTTTTGTCTCTCGTCCCCTCATTCAGGGCTTCCCCTATATACCTTGACAAGATAGAAAGAGAGAAGTTCCCTTATCCTCCCGCATTAAACCAGCAAGCCTAGCCAGTCTAACGGCGGCCTGACTTTGCAAAGCCACCTTCACCTCTGGGTAGGGTCCTAAGAACACTTCGTATTCCTCAAATAATAATCTCTTTGTATTATTAAGCCAGTTTGATTGATTGCCCAGTGTTGATACTCAGTATTTTATGGTATATTGTGTGGCCTGTCACAGAATCTGTTACTTGTCAACAAGTAGGCCACCAGCAGCAGCGTGCCAAATGTTGTGGAATGACAAATGTAACTCCAAATGGCATTCTGAAACGCATCGCACGCTTTCACTGGGGAGTAGGATCACTGGTTTATTCCGTATGCTTAGAAAAGCCTCGCAACAGAAACACAGGGAAGGAATCTGGAAACCTCCGAGCTCAACTCAGGATGTGAAAGTTTATAATGCTTACAGCCTAAGATGATTCAAATATCAGCTGGCACACATGTGGTAAGGCACTGAATACGAAAGCACTGCGTAGCTATCCACTAACACAGGAATATGCTGAAATTCTGCAGAGGAAACAGTAGAGAGCACAGGGAAAGGACTGAGGGCAAATGAACAGTGGATGGCAAGCACATTGCTTTCGACTACTAGAAAGATGAAGCATGTTACAGAAGCAAATTGTGTGGGCAGACAAAGACATGATGAAGAAGGAGGAACATCAAGAGTACAAAAGGAGGGGCAATAAGAGGTCATAAAATCAAGCGAGTCAGATGCAGAGGTTCAAGCTATTGGGGAAACCCAGAGGAGTGACTGGAATGTACTTAATATATTCCATGTGAATATATGTCTGCCAGCTCCCTTTCACCATCCTCTGTTCCCACAACCCACCACACTTCTCCTGGGGAAGAACCTGCTTTGAAAGGCCTCTTGGCCTGGTGAAGGACTTCCCACACACCCTATGGGGGTCTTCCCACATACCCTATGCATAACTCATTTCACGTATTTAAGGCCTCTTTATAGAAACTGGGATGAAGAAACAAAAAGCTTTATTAAAAAAAGAGAGAAAGTTGAACATATGTTTCAGTGAAGTCCACTAACTCCTGTAAACAAGTACTGTGTGTACTATTCCAAAACTATTGTCCTATGAAAACACTTAAATTAGAAATATCTGGAATGCAACAGTAACAGGATCTGTTCCCTCTGGCCCATATAATCCTTACTAGCTTACACCACCCACTCAATTTAACGTTGCTATGTCATAAAATTGGCAAAAGCATATGCAGAGGTCAAGATAATATATTGCTAGAAGATTGTTTGAATCCCATTTATTATTCAAGAGCTTCATTTCCTAATAAATATCCTAGTGATCTGTGGTTTTGACTCTTGCATGTAGTTCTATGAGTAATAATAAGAAATTGTCAAGTGTTCAGTGAAAGCTGGGTGGGCAATAACGAGTGATAACAGATCCCATGGCTATCAGGAGCTAGCTGGAGGACTCCATTCCTACGTCTTCTCATATTCAAGGTTTTAGAAGGGCAGGTATTTTCAATGTGTACACTGCTCTGGGTTGGTGGTAGGGGTCCATTAAAAAAATGTTTTTTTTCTGACCACCAACCACTGTTGTTCTCACTGTTCTGTTGGTTGAGAGATGTGGTCCCAAAAGTGGAAGTGCTCTTGGGGTGGTGAGTCAGAGAGATGACGAAAAGTGCTTCCAGAGCAGCAGAAGCACATCACGGGGGGTTGTTCCTGTTCACTGAAGATGATTACATCCAGAACAATCATTTGATTGACTCTAGGTATCAATAACTCCTTTTTTATTCTTTTTGATTTGTCTCATTGAATCTAACTTATGTTTCACAATTCCTGTGCAATGTCTGTATCAGCCATTATTCCTTCATATGGCAGAAAACAACCTGTATGTTAACGATGCCTGCCATCCAGAATGAAGGTGTAAGTTGCCATGGCACACCATGGCTTTGCAACTACGTGACCTGAAAGAGCATCTAGCCAGCACAGAATCAATGTTTATGAGGTACATTGGTATAATTAGAGAGGAAAAGGAAGAGATCACCATGGTGCTGCTTGAAAGAAAAAACAGCCCAGCAATGGCTTCCTAATGGACAATTTAACTCCTTGTCTCCAACCAAATTTATGAGCCACAGTTGTGGTTAATGTCAAGGTATTTTTTTTCCACACAAAGAAACAGAGCAGTAGATAACCCATTACTTCCTGTCAATGGTACCTTATTGATAAGTCAGTTCATTTTCATTGCCCTTCCAACCACAGGTATCTTGCCTTCTTTCACAAGTCCTATTTCTGATCAGAACCCTCTCCAAAATTATGCAAACAAAATTCAGAGTTCTTGTCCAAACCAGTTAGTATTGCAGATTTCTTTGCACGATGAAGACTGAATTCAGTGATGGCATGAAAAAAGTTCTTCTAGATTGCTGAGACATAGATCCAGACATCTCCATTTTTCCCCAGAACTTTGATACAGAAGTCATAACTACAAAAATATTGTCATCAAAACTTACCAATTACAAAACTAGATTTACAGGACACGATTGGAGGAAATCAGCATGTTCCCAACAAAAAGCAAGAAAGTCTGTAATTTGAATAATTTTCCTGTTATGTCACAGGTCTTGCATCCAAAACCTACTGGAATTAGTTGCAATGACCTGAACAAACATACAAGGAAGGCACAGGGCCTGATCTTGCTCCTATTTAATCACTGCCACTTTTGAAAACTGATGGGTTGCAAACATGACCGTAAATTGAAAAACAGGTAAGAGTCAGTCACGCACCCTGCAACATGCTGCAACTAAGGACAACAGTCTATGCCAGGACACAAGCAGTCCTTTGAAGAAAGCACTCTGGCAAGCTGCCAGCTACAGCTGCCTTTCCCTCTCTGAATATCTCACCACTGCATGGCATTTCTTTTTTTGTGCTATTTTGGCAACCCTAGACCCAGAGTGTTGTAAAACTTGGGGCATGTCACTGATTTGAAATTGTCATGTCAGCTCTATTTTTTGCATCATAGCAAATAATCTCTCAAAATAAGCACAAGTGAGATGTGAGATATGTTGTACCTAGCACTTGGAGAATCATAAGCATGTGGCCAATAAAAATAGAATTCCACATATCAGTATTTTTCAGTGTAAAATTATTTACAACACATAGCAATTCTGCACAGACAATAGTGAGAGACGGTGGTTCCGTTTCGGTTGTCTCTAAAACTAGGATACAGGGGTGAGCCATTTGCACAGGCTATACACTTCAAATAACTGTCATTAAAAAGGCTGTTTCACAGTATCACAGTACAAATGCCTCAAAACCAAATGAAATCTAAATTGCCCAAATTCCAAATCTAAATACATTGGCGTTACCTTACAAGCCTGATCTGTTAAATGAGTAAACAGAGGCTTGATTTTAGTGACATCAGTGGAGCTACTCCTCTCCTTAACTACACGCCTCATTAAGTGGTCTTGGCCACTTGAAGAGAGAACCTCGGGTATTTCTCCAGAAGTATTGAAGCTGGTAGTTTTAATTCTGACCTTTGATACCTTTGGTTGAAATAAAACTATCTGACAGAGTCACAGGAAAGGCAGAGGCTGCATATGGCAAAGAAGAAGAGGGACCCCTCTAGGTCATCAATCAATCTTTTGTGTTGAAGTCCATACAACTCAGTGTCTGATGGATCAAATACTGGAAATAAAAGCATTTCAGGATTTCCAAGTTTCTTTCCTATTTCATTCTCCAAAACATACATCCCTGATTTATATTTGATTGTAAATATTTCAGGTAAAGAATATGTCCAGTACTTTGAAAAAAAAAAATTATCATCCTACACAAAGAAGCACAAGTGCATTCTATAATTCTTTATAATACTAATCTGAAATCTTTTACTATTTTCCTAGGTATTCAGTAATACAAAACTCACAGTTCTGAGTGTGAATTTTTCAAAACTCAGGAATTTTAAAAATAAACAAACTGAAAAATACTTCAAGATTTAATTAAAAAAACATAAGGAAACAGTAAAGTCTAAATCCCATTACAAAAAGCAAAACATCCCTTTATATTCTGTAGTGGATTGAAAATTAGATGAGCAGGCTTTACTAACACCTTAAAATTTATATTTTAAAATATATTTTCCTAGAGACAGTACAGAGTAGTAATCCAGGAGCTTCTGATTTCTGAGAGTATTTTTGCTTTGATCTAGATAGAGAATTGCAGCAATGCTCTACTGCTGGTCTGTAAATGTTTCATAGCCTTTTTCAAATAATTGTTTTAAAGCAACTATATAACATTTAAACAATATTGCCTTATAGGTGACAATTAGTAAAGCCCATTGTAGAGTATCTTACACAATGCCTGTTGTACCCTACTGTCCTATCTATCCTTCCCCCCCCCCAAACAATTACTTTTCGTATGCATAACGTATATTTAAGTGGGTTTTGGGGCCTGACCAAGAAATGAATAAATCTGAACTCCATCTGGGCAAATTCCAGAACCAAAATCCTTCAAGTTACTGTTTCTCCTTCATGAAAAGCTAGATCCTGCTCTTCTTTCAGCTCTGAGACTTGTTTGATGAAAAATAAATGGACATTGAACCCTGTGTATCTCACATGCCCCTGTTAGTTGGAGAAAGTCAGCAAAGGAGAAGAGGTGCTGGAACAGCAAGCATGGCCTTTATAAATCAAAAACAGTATATTAGTTTTTTCTTTGAGACTCTGTGGTGTATTGCTTGCTTTTTTCTTCAAGTAAATGGGTGTATGGGCATTAGTTTGAGTGTAATCATTCCCCAGTATAAAATAAATTTGCATAATCCAGACACATGACATAATCTACAGGATGGCTGTAGAATGGCATTCTGCTTTTTTCTTTTATACTTAAAATCAGTGGCAGAGCTACAGGCAAAGACAAAGACGATCGATCACTGGATTCAGTAGTTATGATTTAAATAACAGTATAATTTTGTTCCATATGTGTCTTCTGAGATGGAAAACCAGGAATGAAATTTGAAAAAAGAGTACCTTTATTTTCCTAAGAAAGTTTAAAACAATATTGTTTGGACAAATATTCTTCAGCTAAGTCTGGTTGTGAAAAAATAAGTTATAATCCTGATTCAGCAAAATTGTTAACTTTGAACGTGTACACAAGTTATCCAGCAACACTTACTTAATATGTGATTAACCTAATATAAGGAGATTAGAATTAAACCTCACACTACTTAAAGAAGGGTGGTACAATTCTCGACAAGGCTAGCTGATTAAATTGGCAACACAGCAATATTCAGAAATAAAAGCAAAAAACTCACCACTGATTATGTCATGGAAGGAAAATTTTGCCTAGCAATGACACCTTAATTAGTACCACTGTCAGCTGCAAAAGGTCATCTATTTTCAACTGCAATAGCAGCATTGTACAAATTATGGTTGGCAGACTGGTATCTTCTCAATCAAAATAAAACATAAAGTGATCCTTAGTGGACCAACTGCAGCTGTCCAATCATAATAAACAAAATTCCTTAGTTGATTTCTTTTTCTCGATCTATATTTTCTTCACCTTTTCCAAAAATTAAATGGATAGAAGAGAGATGAAGGAAAAGACATTTTAGGCTGATTTGTGTATGTGTTGGATTATCTGAGATACACAGATAAATCTGGGTGTTAGACTGAAAATTGAGTGGTGTCAATTTCTAAGCAAATAATGTTAAAGATATTTTCAGGATCAGCTTTTTTTTTTTTTTCCTTTCCGTGCTCATTGCCAAAGCATTTAGAGTACCCTGCTGGGCTCCTAACATAATGTGGGTGGTGAAGTGATGTGGGTACCTCTACACATCTGTTGTTTCTAGACAACCTATTGCATGTTCCTTTAGAGCACTGATGCAAAAATTAACATAACCAACCTCGATGATGCTATCATGCAAAAGAGCATATAAAGCAAGGCACTTAAAATAGAAGAATTAGTAATTAAACTCTGAGTTTGAAATGTTTAAAGCAATTGTCCCAAAGAAATGTTGTAGAAAGAGCAAGTAAAGTGCGTGTTTTTTCCAGACTAAATCTGTTTGGACTAAAACCTGAAGGCTCTAGTAACACAGTAGCAATTTACTCCCCAAGTCCCACAGATTTACCTGATGAAAGTACAACCCAACTATGGCATGCTACCAGCAGGATTAAGCTTTAACACAGTACCAGTATCACAGTTTCTCACTGGAAGGGTCATTGCATCCTAAAGTTAGGAAAATATGAAAACGCTTTGAAGGTGCAGTACATGAACTAACTTTGCTTCATCATGAAACAAATGATGAGTGTCCCTAGTTAGTTTCTGTGGCACAGATCAATACCGGTATTTTTCATCTAATTTTATGTGACTTTCACTTCTCAGACTGCTCTATCAATTATTAAATGTATTTGCCTAATTTTACTCATGGGTGACATCTAAGAAAAACACCTAAGCTATTAGGCAGTGTGAAGTATCAGACTCAGAGACTGTTTAATAAATACCACACACACACATTCAGTACCCAGTGTACAACAAAATACAAAAAATTGTGCCTTTAAGGTCTCAGATCAGCAAAAAATGATCTGTCTACTGTAATACAGTAAGTGATAACAATCACCTTTGATACCCATTAAAAATGTGTTACTACATTATGAATGGCATTCACCTCACCTAACTTTAATAACTGCACCTAGACTAAATTTACAAGATAAACTTCATTTCTAGTAGATTCAGAGAGATGGGAAATTAGACAGGATGATTTACCCTATCTCAATTTGAGATTTTAGATAAGACTATGATTAAACTTCAAAAATACGCAAAACTTTGCTTCAATCCACAAAGAATGCTTTCTGGGTTTAAGAGTTCTTACATTCTCTACCTTATTTCAACACACGGTCTCCAGTCACAGTTTGTTATTGTGGACCCCCTTTAAAGTAATTTGATAAACTTTTACATTTTATTCACAGCTAAGAAGTAATGATTAATTTCATAGCAGATCTTCCTTTAAACCTCTAAAGCAGAGAGATGTTGTATTGCAGATCTCAATGTAATCCTCCTCGGAAGCTACCAGGTTTTGTGCCCTTTGATCTTTTCCTCAGCACCATCTTCCCAGTAGTTCTGTGTCTAACATCCTTAATGGATGAGCCTCAAGTGTTCTTTTCCTGCAGCCTCCAATACAGATCAGTAAAATTTCCCTGTGGGTAGCAACAGTGTATTCTGCCATTCCTCAACCAAATGCTGTGAATCAGACAAATAAACATTCCATGTCGATTCCCAGCAACTAGCTGGGCCTTTATGGAACCTTCTTACGATAAATACCAACCACAAGTTTCATTTTCCACGATCCTACAGATAAAAATATGATTAACTAACCCCTTTACCTAACAGTTTTGTCACCTTGCTTCCTAATGCACATTTGTTCAATTGCCAGATGCTCAGCAATATACTGGGCAAGAAGCTGCAGAGATGTTACAAGGTCTGATGACGATCAGCCAGAACTCAGCAAGGAAGTATGAGAGAAGGACCTGAACTCATGATTCAGCAGACTTACATTCTAATCTTGGCTCTTTACCCCATTTGCTAGATGGCCCTTGTTTCTTGTCTCCCTCTTCCACAGTTTGTCTAGAGCATAAATCCTGCACCATGCCTTAAACAGAGAACACTGACTTAACCAGCTTTTCACCTTTTCTGCTGTTTCCAAGACCGCATCCAAAGTAGCACAGCATGAACAGGTCATAAATGAGTGGTACGAGCTACAAAATGAGCCAGCAGCCATTGGAAGAGATTGGCACTGTTGCAATTGATCTATTGCCCGACATCAAGGACATTTTTCAAAGGGAATCTGCTAGAGAAAGGATCATCAAGGTGTGGTAATTCTATAGCTCTGATTAAGCCACCGGAAAGAGTGCTGCACTAAATGTATTTCTCCATATATCCATCAAGTTCCACAAATACAGACTTCTCAGGATTAGGTAATGTCTGTTTAAGCCAATGGTTCTCAGTCATTTTAGATGTGCAACGTACTTCACATAAGATTCAAATGCTAAGGCATCATTTTCCTGATTTAATTACTCTTCCATCAGAAAGCATCTTATTTAAAAGCAAATGTCTCCTGTAATTTCCAGAAAGGCTGGAGGAAGAGCTACAAAAACACATATGAAGTAAATGGATTTATGTTTCACACTGATATTTCTGATGACCTCCTCCACACACAAGACTCTTTTCATACTAGTGACTCAGGTACTACTCTCCAAAAATCCACAACTTCTTCTGCACAGAGATCTCCCAGAAGCTTCTGCTACTTGTTTCACAGCATGTTAAAACTTTATTTTCTTGGTTATATTTTTCAATTAAGATTTATATTTACACTGAAAGTGTCAAGATGAATATTTTTGTCTGTTTTCAGATAAAATGATCTTTATTAAACATAATTTCATTTTTCTCTGAAATATATTCCC
Source organism: Actenoides lindsayi (assembly GCA_025331215.1). Lineage (NCBI taxonomy): Eukaryota > Metazoa > Chordata > Aves > Coraciiformes > Alcedinidae > Actenoides > Actenoides lindsayi. The sequence goes on from WTSP01023910.1 coordinate 116,849, forward strand.
GAAAAAAGATCTAGTTAAAACAAAAATTCAAGATGAGCAATAATCTCCGTTGACGTAAGTGCACAAAGACAGACATAGAATATTTCAATTGCTGTTGTCCTCATGAGAGAGAAAAGATTGGTGATACAATCCCTTAGGTGGTTTCAGAAAAGCTGCATTTTAGGAGGCTTTGTAGAGTACTGTTCAATTACACAATGATAGAATAAGCAATTTTTGAAATGTGACAGAAGTTTTATGGGAAAAATAAATTCACAATTGCCTCTAGATCCTGCTCCTGTAAACCTTTCTAAGTTTATTATATTTACATATATAAGAAAGTTCTTTATTCCAACCACAATAAGTGTGTTTGTGAAACAACTTCATTGGCTTGACAGAAGCTGAAATCACAGTGGAGGTGATGCTAAATGTTTGGGAGGGAAAAACAAGATTCCATTGCACTTGAGCATGACCTAGTGGCTGGTTCATTGAGTGGCATTTATGGTAGAAACAGAAAAGACTACTTGTCTGCTCTCCAAGCGTCAGGGCAATTAACGGGCACGCAGCTGCTCACTGAGGACTGGATAAAGGGAAAACCAGTGGCCTGGAATAAGGTGTGTAGATGAAAGAGCCACACTCCCACACAAATTGGCCAGTTGGGACTCATGTGCCTGGTACCTGGACCCACCAAATGCACTGTATTTTGTGACTAAACAAAATGTTCTAACAGATTTGCACAGAGGATCAAAACCTGTAAACTTTCTCATTCTTTCCAAAGTATTTATATTTGAACTATATAAAGGCTTAATAGGCTAAAAAATAGACTTAGAAGTACACAGTATCATTACTAAACCAGAGGTTGGTATTTTTTACGTTCTGTATTTAAATTGTATATGATTCCAGTTAGACAAGTGAAAACTCTGCTAGTAAAATAAATGGTAAAAGAGTATATAATCTATACTGTTTACATGTTCAAATCATATCTATAGTTTCTCCAGAAAGACTGTATACTTATTCTTTAGACCTGTGAAATAGTTTCCTCAAAGTTAGCCAAACTGTTATTTAACTTGAGTACCTTGCATAAACTATTGGGTGTATGAAGCAACTGACATCTGTGCCTATTCAAGCTTTATTGATGCTACTTACATCATAAAAATTTAATGTGATTGCCTTCAATTTGGAAAACATTAGTTTGTCTTAACCTTGAAATATCCCACCCATAGTATACTCTACACATTCAAGGCAATAAAATACAAAGCTATTTGACCTGTACCAGTCAAACCAAAATGGTAAATGGAAACACGTATTATGTTTTCACTACTAATTTTTAGCTAAATCCCTTGAAATGTAAAACAAACTCACGTTACTAAAGCTGAAACAACTTTAATACTGCTGTGTCAACAAATTCTGAATGCCTGTTGATCATGACTGACAGATAAAGATAAATATTTCCAATATAAAATGTTGTAAGCCCCCCCATCCTCTTTATCCATGTCCTATGACATCAAAGAGGCTTCTGTACTTCTTCATTTTAGTGATCAAAATGCTCAGATTTCCAATCTTTAAAGAAATTACTTACGTGGTCATTACATTGAGCTACTTAATTGCCCTAGCTACTCCTTGACAGTCATTGAACCACAAAACACTTACCTTGTTATCCAGATCTGATCCACAATGAAGATGAAAATTTCGGCTCTGATCTACGCTGTCATTCACTCTGCTGTCTTCTCCCTTAATGAATCAAGAGGATTCAAAAAAAGAAATAAATTTAATGGTTCAGCCACACTTGTCTATGTTTCAGCAAGATATAGCCTGCCCTCATGTTGACCCTTAGTTCAAAAACTCACAAGCAAAGGGAATAGGTATATAATTCTGCTTGTAAATCATTAAACTCTGGACCTGTTACTTTGACTGTGAGTTCAGATTTTAGTCTTTTCTTTCAGACTTCCAGAAAACACTTCACATTAAAGCAGAAAATACACAATTACAGTGATTGGTATACTCCTTTCCGAGTAAACATGTGTCACTTTAAGGACAGAACACACTGGGAGTGAGTAAACATATTCCAAAAAGAACTAAAATAACATTGTCTTTGGTCCTGATTCCTGAATGGGACATATTGAAAACTCTGGAAAAAAAAAAATCATGCACTATGTCATCTCCTGTTTAAGTAATGAAAAATTATTCTTAGTTGAGATAATTCTTCATAACACCACCCTACAGAGTTCATAAGTCACATTTATATGCAGCCTTTTTGGATGAGCAAACTGCACCAGGCTGCGACTACGTCAACCAAGGGCAAGGCTACTGTACAAAGCCACATAAGAAAGAGGAGAAGCCTCCACAACAGGAAGTTGTGGAGCTGCCTGTGGGGTGGAAAGCACATGGAACTAAGCTTCTTGCCACCCACACACTCAGATTTTACTGGAGCCAGGTACAATATCTTGTATGATTTCCTTCTGGGTTAGTGCTTCAGTAACTTTCCTGCACAGGCCCGCGTGCATAAACGACTTACTATGTTAATTTGCTTAGGGGATGAGGAGAAAGTGAGGAACATTTTGTGGTAAGGAATAATGTCTTCCTTTCCTTTCCCTTCCCTCCCTCTTTCCTTCCTCAACTATCATTTTGTTTTACTTGGATTTGTTATAATGAAAAGGCCAATATTCTTCTACACAAAACATCCACAACTATGTAATGATCAGGAGACTCCAGGTTTCATACAAGCAGAATTAGACAGAGCCAGCAAATCCATCTCAGAAAAGAAAACCCTGGGTACCTTTAGTGACCGACCTATCCTGACACTGAGTCATGACACAGCTGTTTCTAAGAGACACCTACTGTTCTGTTACCTGCAGAGTCATCCTTATTTTTGCCCAGTTCCTCCAGATCTTAAAAGTATACACTCATTTGCTCTTTGAACTCACAATTTGCAGTTGGTGGCAGGAATTAAAGGCCACAGTGGTTTTGCCTGTACTGGACCCCCCACATCTACAGTAAGGACAGCCTTTCAACACCTTTTTCCCACTTCTTACCAGAGGACATACAAGTTCTTCTGCAATAGAGCTAAATAACTGCAAAAGAATCCTAGCGTGTCCACAAAAAGTTGAAGAGTTGTGTGGACTGCACAAATAAGAAAAGCACATCAGTGCTTCTGTGTAAATGGATGAGGCCCAGCTAACTTCTTCTGTAGACACCTCATGACTGATACTTGAGCAAGTGCTTAGCTAGGCAACTGTTGATGACTTTTTGCTGTAAAAAGACAGTAGGAAAAGAAAAAGGGTGAGAAGAAAGCAACCACAAATGAGCAAAGAACTCTCATTCATGAATGAGAAAACACTGATCTTGGCAGTGTTACAAAAGTAATATTTTCACTAGAATGAACTGTTCTCAAACAATTTCTCCAATATGTTAGATACAAACAAGTTCTCCTTCACTATTAGGCATGCATGTCTTCTCTTTCCACCTCTTTTTTTTTGTTCCAAACCCAAATTTGTTGTGGCCAAAAGTTTTCCAAAAAACCCCAGTCTCTGTTTGCATTTTAGCTGTGCTTCTCTCTCATGGTATACCAGAGCAGTGACACAGTATGGGATCTCGTTCCAGAACAATATTTCCTTTCCTCTATCCTTCTCTTTTAATAGTCCCTTGCCATAGAGAAACTACCAGCATTTAGTGAGTTTCTATGCCAGCAGTACTCAGGTTTGGAAATGAATGAGATTTTCTTTGTCTCTCAATGATATTAGTAACACAAAGAAGTACTAATGCTTTGACAAACTCATAGTAACCAATAACATGTTATGGATTACTTAAACCACAAGTGAAACATAACTGCCTGTGGGAGGAAATGTGGCAATTGTTAAACAGTGGTTAGCTTCAGAAACACTTCTGAAGTTTAGACAAGAAGCAAAGTAAAGAACCAAACTTCACTGCAACTCCAAAGAGGATGCAGAGAGGTGCAATCGAACCTGGAGCCTGGTCACAATTAATCCCCCCACTTTTGTAGATAAAGTTTAATAACTGGATATGATGAACACCACCTGGTTACAGTGCTGATGAAATCCACATCAGCTGGTATCCAAAGGGATGCAATTCCAGTCCTTTTCAGGGGGAAGCTGAATATGGCTTTCTAACTGCAAAAGTGCTGTATTAGGGAACTGACTTTGCTATTGGTTGAGATGATAGATTTTGTACATGAAAATTACACACTATTTCTTCATTGCCCTGGACAAACAGTGGCATTAGCAGCAAACAGCTTCCTGTTGGATATCATTGGTGCGGATTCTGATTACATCTCGGGGTAGGTGCAGGACTAGTGGAGAAAAGCTCTTCCTCTACTGCTTTGGCTACATCTTCCTCACAGAGGCACTGCTAGAAACTGAATTCAAGTTGCATTAAGGCCTAGCACTGCAAACAGGATTCGGATTCCTTTGTTACAAGGGAAAGCAATAGCTTTATCCTCCCTCCCCAGAATGCCAGCACTCTAACAGTACTCACTGTTAGAACAGAAAATACATAACTTAGAAAGCCAGCAATAAATAAATATTAAAAACTACAACCACAGATCGATCTGATAACACGTATTGAAAAGCAGCTATGTTAAAACACCACAAACAGTTTAACAAATTCTGGGTCATAAAGATATACTAAAGTTCTGGATAAATAAATCAAAACATCAATTTAGATCAGTGTTTGAACACTTCTCATCAGCATTTTTATACGTTGCTGCCATTTTACAAATGCTGCTGAAATACAATGGAATTTCAGATGCTCTCCACATTGACTTAACTCATCTGTTATGGAAATCAATTGGGAATTCTTTTGAATGTCCCACTTACAAGGCAACAATTTCATCAGCCCATCCTTGTCTGCAAAAGCCAGAGTTCCAGTGCAGTAGCTTGCTGTTAAAATTTAAATATTTCCATAAAACCAAATGTCAGAGGATTTTCTGACAGTAGAATATGTAGTGAAAATTGAAAACATGTTATAAACAGACTGAATTGCTGTATAATTAAGATTTCCAAGAAGGCAGCTTGCAGGCTAGTCAGCATTTTAAAGATGCAGAAATAATAAATAATGGGATTGTTCATGTAATTGCTTCCCAATAAATACCAGTCTGTTAACACAGATCCAACTGACACGGATCCAACATTCTATGACTATTCTAAATCAATATTCCTTAGTCTGTGATTCCATTTGCTTTATCAAGAAAAACAGTTGAATATGAAAATAGTCTACCAAGGTGAAGTTTTAGAAGAGTAGGAATGAACAGAATGCTGTGGAACTTCCTGCTGCACAGAGTACCAAGTGTAGGTGGCTAAGCATGGAGCTGTAGAACCTTTTTCAACTAATTCTCATTATATATTAATATAAATCACTCGCTTTTATGTTCTGCCTCTGTAAAATACAGATGCTTTCTTCCTGGTCTCATCATGCAAGTTCAAACTCAGTGAGCAATTCTGAATCAGAAACTTGGGAACTGAAGAATACTATCTGCTACATGGTATAATATATAGAAACACTTCCAGCTTTCTCACTACTTTTTGCATTGCATTCTCCCCCTGAGAATCCTGTCTACCTCAGTGGTGGTTTTCACTCTGCTGAGCTGTAGGAAGATGGTATTTTAGGATTTGTTTGATCTGACTAATCTCACTATCTTGCTGTTGGCAATGAACAAGGATCACCCTTGAGAAGCTGGTAACAAACAGATTAATTAGTTTAAAGTTTTAAGTTTGCAATAAATTAAAGTTCTGGTGGAATTGTAGGAATGGAAAACAACGCTCAGATTTACAAGTATAAATTGACTTGGTGTTTTAACTTGGCTAAAGCCCACTCTCACACCTTTGCTTGGTTTATCTGGACAACAGCTCCCAGTCAATGCATTGCAAATATATAGGAACTTCACTTACTGCTGATATAAATGATCAAATAATGTTTTGTCACTAGAATAAAAAGTGATGTACTCAGTACAGTACAGAGCTGACTGCAAATTCTAAAATCTAATCACTTCCTTGAAAATGCTCCTGTAATTTCAGTGAACATAAACCTTGGAACAATTTTTAAACCACTGTAGAACAATTTTAACTTTTATTTCCAGCCATAAGTTTATATATAAGAATAAATAAATACCAATTCTCTTTACACGTTAGAAACAGACAAGAGTTAGGGTCATTATTTCATCGCACAGAATTTTAACTGACAGGGCTGATGTTGTTCTGTAAGTAATTTGATCATATCACTACGTGTAGCACTCTTCTTTCAATACGCAGAAAGAAATGAAAAGCATAGAAAAGTTTAATTCTGCCATTTTCTTAAGGCCATGAAATCTCACCAAAATTATGGCTGCAGGCTGTTGCAAGAGCAGAGCGTAAAGCACCTGTCATCTCACCATACTATTTACCACACATCTCAGGAGATGCATTGTACTTACAGTAACCTGGCACTAGCAGCGTTGCCTCCTTATATCACATATTCCTCCAAAATAATGTCTGATCAAGTGCAACTGCTATTTCTTTCTGTGAGGTGGTTCTGAATTAGATAGTCCTGTACTTAAATGTGAAGTCACTGGAGTATTAGCATCAAAAGGTTCATGTACTGAATGTATTAATCACTGAATTCAAGGGAGTTTTATAAATCAAACTCCTAAACCATGCCACGTATGTCTCTTAGGGATGGTGTAAAGCTGGCCACTATTGTCTATCCATCTGTCTTTGACAAGCCAGCTGCAATTTGTCACTTTGTAGGCCTACAACCTTATCTGCTAACATTCTTCACACCCAGGCCCATTACCATCTTCACCATGACTGCATCTGTTGAAGCAGCATGTTCCTATGACTATTCTTATCGTGTCTGGCACTTCAGAAGGTATTTCATTGATGATAGTTACACTGCATTTGTATCAGATATGTATGTAGCAACCATGTAAATACAACTAATTTCCTTTGTTTCTTCCAACTGTAGTTCTCCTTACTTCTTAAGCTACTAAATCCCTTTAATAGTTTATAGGAGTAATCATACAGGATCTGTTTTTGACTTGGTATCCATGTGGTCAGTAGGTCAAAACTAGGCAAAACGTGCTCTGCAAGCAAGCAAATATGCAGGTACATACTGCTATTAAAAATAACCTTCTGCAATCCATGACAATGTATAGTGAAGCACATCAGAGAAAAACACAGTGCCTAGCCAGAGCCAAGAAACACCCAAAGTACTCTGAAATACTTACCTTAAGTACTTTTACATGGACCACACATTCAACTATTTCACACATGTTTTTGAGAAGTGGTTGGTGGAGAATCAAAGGAAAATTATTCTATTAACTGTCAGATAACAGGAAAGAATTCTGTCATGAGCAGTGAAACACTTCTGAAAGATGAGTCAGGAAAGGAAGGAGAAACTACAGTAAGTCCACATCGCAAGCTGAAAGCAGCAGGGATGCAGCATTTTTTCTCCTGCTTCTAAACAATGAAGAACAAGAATTTCTGCATCTTCTGGACCTTTCTGAGGATCGTAAGAACAAGATCAGAGCATTTCCTCATTTGCATATATTCTTTCAAGTTACCTGTTACATTACTGCTTTGTGAGTAGTGAAGAGGGGAAAGAACATTTTTCAGCTCCCTGACACGAGCAAAGCCAAATACAAAATGCATATATGATCGGGAAAAGATATTCAGATCTACCAAATTGTGCTGACACAAGAAAACAAAACATAAAAGTTTCTTTTTAAAAAATACTTTCCTACTAACATTTCACAATTCACCTCAAAACCCAACAGTATGTATCAGTAACAGCCAGACCTCCTCTTCTACAGTGGTCATCCTTTAGATACACTGATACATCGCCATGACATTTAGTCAGTGATATCATACTTTTAATAACATTTTCTTTCAGTTCCAAAACCCAATTATTCATTATAAAGGCATTCCAACAGAGATTACCATCACACTCCGTATCAATTCCTAATCTAAAGCCTGCCTGACAGTGATTGGCTCAGTGTTTCAAACCCCTTCATAATAGCGGATACTAAATATGCTGAGGTCATGAATATTTTTTTCCCCTACAAGATACTTGTTCACAGAGTATCTCCTTTATCAACACGAGGAAACAGATGAAAAGAGTTATGCATGTTGGTAAATATTAATGGCTATAGGTTTCTAATTATGTTTCTCCAGAAGTGTTTCATTATGAACAAATGCCTAGCCTTTGGTGCAGTAAAGCCCTGCATCTCCTAGCACCATGCATCCTGGTAAGGGCTGACAACTTTTCAGAACTATTTTTAAATCATTTTCTGTCTCCCCAAAGAATCAGTTGTCAGTGATTAATTCAATACTCCAAATTAAGTGTTTGTTTTAATGTAAAAGTTATTTCATCTCTAATTTGCATATTTTGTTATGTCTCTTTAGCTGCCAAATTTGTAACAAAGTGATAAATAGAGCCTCCCAAGGGATTTATTTCAATTAAGCTTGGCTTCAGGGTGGTCCTTATTTCAGTCAAAACTAGAAAATTGATGCTTGATTTCCAAAGCAAAGGCCACACCAAGCTGCACAGAAATAATTCATTCTAATATTTTCCAGAGTTTCACTGATGTGCGTTCTTTGTATGTCCCACATTTTATTAATTGTTTATGTATTTAGTACTGTATTTCCAACAGTCTATAAAAAATCTTTAAATGTGGCTATAAGAAATAGTACAGCTGACACATCCTTTAATTTTTCTTCTAACATAAATTCTTTCATTGGTACTCCTTCTAAGCTAATAGGACATTTTTTTCTTTTTTTTTTCTCCAAAAATAAGCTACTACAGTATACTATAAAACAATTTTTCAGTCAAGTATCACCAGGCAAAGAACAAGCATAACAAATCAAACTAGAAAATCTAAGACATTAGAATACAGAAAATAGTGTTGAAATGCAAATGAAAAATCACAAGATTTTTCTATCTTAAAATGCAACATTACATTTCATGAAAATGTTTTTGAGCAAACGTGATGGGGTTTACATGAGTTGTGATGTTTCTAAATACCTTATTTACTCCATATTTGTCATAGAGGTAGATGTTTATCAGAGGTAGAGATCAAAAGTTACCTTCTCAATTTTCTTCCAGCACAATATTTACAAATTTGTTGAGTGTTTTCCTCTCGAGGGAAAATATCAATGCAATCAAAATTACATTTTGATTGGCTTCTCCATTCACAATTGTATTACAAGTGTATTGGTAGCAGCTGAGACATACTAATACCACTTCTTATGTCAAGTAAACATATTTCATAATCTCAGACATTAAATCTATAAATGAGCCTCACTTGTAACCTGAAACCATTTGGTGCAGGAAATTAATCTTAAAACATAAATTTGTCCTTCTTTAGGAAATAGTCAAGTCACTTCTTCCCTGAAACGAAGAACACAACTGGCGACTGGATTTCTTCCACGTTTTGATACATATAGTATGTGTTGCTAAAGTCTACCCTTCATCTACTCTGGTAGGTCTGTATATATATTTTATTTGAATGTTTGAAGTTGCATGTATACTTCTATTTGAGCTCAGAGGTTGTACATTCTTTTGGGCCAACTTTTGTAATATGAATTACAGATGTTCGGCACTCTCAGAGAACTATTCCTAGCTCCCTCCTAGACAGCTCCAAAATGCTAGCAGATATGAAGAGGCTAAGACAATAGCATACAAAACATAATTTACAGAAAGTATCATTCCTATGGCCATATATAGCTGGTTCCTAGCTTTAGCAGATCATAGAAAATACCCAGCAGAGTTGCAGAAATATGTCTGAAGATACACACAGGCATATGTTGCGTATGTACATACTTATTTTGGACATCAAATATATTTGCTTTTTGGCAGCTGTGTCTCTAGCTCTCAATTCATACCTTAAATGCTATGCTTCCTGGCACAATTAATGTACACCCTGGGGAAGGAGGAAAGCAATTTCAGTCTCCTGCATAACTACATCTGTACACACCTAGAGGTGACTTTCACAAGGAACAGGGATTCCCGCGTAGGTCACAGAACATAAAAACTCAAAGTGGCCATTTCTGTTCCTGTGGTGACAGCCCTTCATTCTTCATGACAAAGCACTTTAATTCTATAGCTTTAATATTCCTTTGAACAATTATACTGGCTTCAGTAGGAGGCTTGACGGTATGAGCAAAGTTACAGTGATCAAAATCTTCTTTTTTTTTTTTTTTTTTTTAACACTTTTAGAGCAAATTTGCTGAAGTTAATACCATGTTGCATACTGGAAACACCTGGATACAAATCCTCCTGTTTGGACTAAAGACTAAAACCATATAAATACAATCAGATAATTATGCTGCTGAATGTCACCATTCATGGAAACAGCCGATTTTGCTTCCATCTTGCCATCCACAAAAGTACATGTTTTAGTGCAAAGAAATCACATCCTTCATGTTTAAATGCCAATGTCCTAGAAACTAATGGCAACTTTTCAGGGACAGGACTAACATAGAATTACAGCATTTACTGATGTCAAAGACATGGTATCATCAGTTTCTATCTTGCCACAGTTTGTAGAGCAATAAGCCCATCTGTTTATAATGTAAGCAAATAAACGTGTATCTTAATTTTTGTTAATTGAAATAGTGTCTCCAACTATCTTAAATAATTTGGCTTATCATATAATACTCTTTCTGAGAGCAAGCACTAGAGATTTTAACATTCACACTAAAAGGGCATTCTAACTAAAATGAAAGAAACACAAAATTGTATGTCATTCTCCGTCACTCCAATTTACTTAAAAATCATAACATGAAGATTTGGAGTAGAAGATTAAATACTCTGTTTTTTTCTGATGTTGTAATTCTATTTGCTTTAGCAAGCGTCTTTCCGCAAGGTAATCAATTCTGCTAGTCCAGAATAGAGAATCAGGCTTCAAGAACTATTACTCACTATTTGACATGACTATACGTCAAGCTCCTGAACACTGGAGAAACGGTGTCTCATCATGTACACAAGTCCTTAGTAACTGCATGACATTACAAGCAGTAATTTCCATCAGTTCAATTTTAGCCAAAAGAAACAAGAATTACTTTTCTAGATTAAAAATTAAGCCAGTATCAGTGCATCCTATAATATAAACAGAGAAGGTCCAAACATAAGCCATAGAACGCAAGGCATTACCTTCACATCTAGAAACTAATTCTGAACAAAGTGAGCCCTTTACAGTCCTTAGTTGCCATCTCAGAGCCCAGCCTAATAGGACTGAAGTCAATTTTGCTACTCATCAGCTTAAGTGGGAGAAGTATCATGCCTAAAATCTAACTTAAAATATCTTTCTTGCCCTAGTTCCAAATAAACCATATGGGATGTTCAAGTGTAGGATAAATATATCAGAAGCAAAAAAAAAATAATCCAAATGTACTACAGATAACTGCAAGGAAGGAGAGCAACATTCTTTTGGTGCTTCAGTGAGTATACCAGAAACATTGGTCAAGCTCATATTAGCTTTTACTCTACAAGTGTTTCTGTTCCAGCATTTAACAGGGATGAGCCAGTCACGAATGGCTGCTGTCACCTTTCTCCTCACCCCAGTCCCTGCCAGCACCACTGCACTGGGTGTTATGAGATGTTAACAGCTGGCAGAGTTACCAGGTCATCTCATCTGGCCCTGGCCCATTCAGAACTGGTTTTTCCCTTTCACTTACACTCTGTCATGAGCTGACCAAAGCAATAGGATTTCCTCTAATTCCTAAGGAAATTTACCTTATAGCCTCCTAGAAAGCATTTTACTTTCTCCTTGCTATTTTCACCTTTCATGTATCCTGTTCTATCAGACACTGTCACATTAACTGTCAAAAGTGCTACAAAACATTTTCTCTGAATGTGTGTCCATGTTTCAAGATAGTTACTTTGCATGACAATGCAACAACATCAGGATTCTCCCTCTTGATGATAGGGGTATCAGGGAAGCAGGTAGGAACAACTCTCACTACACTTTACATGCACAGCCGAGAACAAGAGCATTGACATTATGAACTCTGCTAAGTATCTGCCTCATCAATATCCCAGAATGCATCAGTTAACCAGTTACAGCTGCTTGTTGTATAGGAGATAGAGGTAATGGGCTGTCCTGTACCTTAGGTCATTGCGCCTAAACTACCACAACTAAAAACTACCCTGAATTCTAATTGCTCAGTTAGGATTTGAGGATTCAAGTTGATTTGAATCAATTTTTGGAACAGAATACTGATGTAGGTACTTAGCCTTTCAAGATAAGACAGTAGGCGTTTTCTGAACTGCCCTGTTTTCTCCACCCACAATTTATTTCCTGCTCTTCCAGTTCCAAGACAAATCAGCATCAGAGTCTGATTCCCAGGCTATTTCACCAGGCAGCTCGGAGAGTCATAGCCCACCACTACTTCTCAGCAGAGACAGCGACACTTTTTCTTCTCCCTAGCCCTCCTTTATAGCTGTACAATGCACAGCTCTGATACACATGCTTGCCTTGCTCTGATTTCTGCTGAACAGTGGGATTAGGCAGCGAGCTCTGACAGGAAACAAGCAGGTCTCTGGTGTACGTGGATCCATTCTCCTAAGAGGATTTCCTGAAATAAACTTCCTAATACACAAAGTTAAAAATACCCTCCACGAACACCACCGATAAGGTGACCAAAATGAAGGCGTATATATCGGTGTCTGTCCAGTCACAACAGCAAGCTTAGTCACTTCATAGCCAACTCAGCTACATCATTATATCAGCCACTTTGCTGATTGCTCCAGGTCACAAAACTCACATAGAAGAGCCAAATATTATGGGCCAGCTGATCGAGCTAATTACACACTACGGAAATTATTACAAAGGTTGAGGACTTAAAAAAAAAAAGTGACAGGGACTTAGGCTACTTGGCCAGGTGCCATAGGCCATAGTAGGCTAGAAAGGAGTAAATAGCTTAGCCTGACTGCAAAGGGGTAACTGCCTTTGAACCAGAAATGAGCCTCGGGAAATGGGACTCTTCATACCACAGAACTGAAGACTGTGTAAGAAAATGATTGAGGCTATAGATCTAGAGGTTTCCCATAGTATATATATCTTCTCTCTCAGGTGACAGGCACAGATGGGATTAATGGAGGTTTCTAATATTTATTGCAGTCCTGCTACACATCCATGCCAACCTCAAAATGTTGCCTTGCCTGAAAATTCTTGCTTGGTCAGTTTTCAGTTTTCCAAATCCCTAAGGAACTTGATTTGTTTCTCTTAGTATTTACTAGCTTTTTTAATTCTCCAAGTATCCTACAGGCCATGGATTGGTCAATGGACTGAGAAGCTGTGCAGTTGAAGTTAGTGGACCAAGGGCAATAGTCATCAAAGACTTGGACGGAGGTGGCCAAAGGCATCACAGAACTGAGGGTGGCCCTGTTCCACAACTAAGCACTGCATAGCCTCAGTCTGCTCAGCAATTCTTTTCAATTCAAGCCTCCCCCATGGGGCTGAGAAAGCTGGAGTAGGTGGCCTGCTGGTCCTCTGCCAAGCTCATTTCCCCAGCTCCTCCAAATGACCAGACAGAACTAAGGGAAAACATACTGGCTTCTCCCTACACAGTTCACCCGCTGAACCAGTACCTCTAACCCAGTTCAGGTGTTCCTGTATCCAGTCTGGCAGTCAGCCTTACCACCCCACTTGTCCCGCACACGGTGCCCCTCATGTCCCTGGTAAATCTGGTGCTATTTCCCAGTCTATGCCATCTCTCCTAACACATACCTTCTGTGCCTCTGCTCAAGCTGTCTGCTAACCCAAAGGCCTGGTTGAGGGAATAATGGCTTTTATACTGGTGGGCAAGCCTTGTTCCCAGTTTGGGAGCCTTGGTTCTGATCTTCCTGGGTGGGCTAGTCATGACCCTGTCTTGACAAGAATTAAGGACTTTCCACATGGGTTGGGCAATATTTAGGCACGCGGCATGAGGGAAATGAATCAAAACAGGGATGGGTGGAGGACAGAAGGCTAAGTTGGCAGAAGGGAATCATATGAATGTGAGAAAAGCAACTTAAAAGGCCTGAGAACTTTATAAATCTCCTTCTGGATGGCTATCTGTGCATCCTTGGGAGGCAGGGTTAAGGAAAAGCGGAGAAAAGAAGGCAGATGACACGGTGAACAAGACTTAGCTACCGACCTTCACGTAACTAGCTCAATGAGAAAGAGAATCCTAATGGTAATTTCAAGAATCTTTGCCAGCGAAGCAAATTACTCACCCAGCTATATTGAAAATATATAATCTTATCTTTTAAAACATTCCTGTAGCCTAGTCTCTGTACTGCACTCTCTGAGGTTTCTGGAAATTTGGTGCTTAGAAGAAAGCTGTAGTTTTCCTGGATAAATAAATACTATAATCTCCCTATATCCATACATTCAATGTAGAAATTAACTATTTGTGACAACATTCATAACGCATTCATCTGAATAAGTACCTCCATAATGTCCAAAGGACTAATGTTAAACTTAAGGATCAGTGAAAAGCAAATTAAGCATTTGTATCAGAAATTGGAATTTAGAAGAATTACAGCATGTATTTCTCCAGGACACAGTAGTAATACTGTTTAACTTCTCTGACCCTCAGTAGCCAAATAAAATAAACTTTTAAAATATTGTTTCAAACAGCAAGCCATATTACAATCCATATTTATGGAATGTTATGTTACCAGTTTCAGTTTCAAATAACTATATTTGAGATCATTTCACTGATTTACGGATATTCATTGAAGATCTTTTTCCTTGGCAAAATTCTCACTATTTTTCTTTCAGCCATTCAATTTGAACTGTGTTAAGCATCAAAGAGGAATTGGTCTGACTGACACTGAAAAGATGGGAATTTTTCTATGGACTCTTAACAGAACTGGATTAGGCCCACAGAGAGGAAATATTCCCTCTTCACTCTACGATACAGTTTATAAACTTCAAAACGGAATTTTCTGTTTCCTACAAGCACTTCCACTGATTATGCAGTACCCATTTACAACTTGTTAGTTCATTTTTTATTTCTCCATCCTCTCCAGAGCATGCTGTTCATCACAATTCCGGCACAGTTTCACAACTAGTTTATTTCGCAATCCACGTCCACGTTGCCACCAAAAGGGAAAGTTCTCCCTATTTCCTTAAGCCCTTGGCCCCTCCTTTGTGCCAGCACTGGATTGCTGGGATCAGATGGATTGACTCTATTCAGCTGAAAACTACCAAAATTAATTAATTAGTTTTCAGGCAGATCAGCTCTCTGATCCAACCAATTACACAGCTGCATGAATGTTGGTGCCAGCAGAAGAAAGGCATTATAACCCGTTGCCTGGAGCAGAAAAGTGGTGGGACAGTAGCAGAATAGACTTAAACTGGTTTACACCAATTGTGAAACTGCAGCCTTAAAATCACATGTAACTTAACTGAACATACTGATCACCACCTTCTTCAATTAAGTAGTAATAAATAAAATGGGAGCGAACACTGATCCAAACAAAAGAGCGCTCTGAATACTAAATAGTTGATAAAATAGTTGTTAATGTGAGAGGGTGAATCTGTACAAACTCGGTATGAACATATGACTTTGCCACTTGTTCACTGTATCACTTGTTAATTAAAATGTCTACTATTCTATATTCATCTTTAGGATCTTACTGAAAAAGAGACCTTCTAAATAAATTTTTGCTCCTCAGCTATTTTTTCTACTCCCCGAACATTAATATTTATACATTCTTATTAATACTTACCTAACAGAAATGCCAGGATTTCCCTTGCATCACACAATGAAAATGTTAAATAAATGTTATCCTTGCCTTATGTCAAGTCACTTGTCTTAAGAAGAATTGTTATTGTTCCAATATACTGATGTGATTAAGAAATCTCTCAAATATCATGTTCTTAGCTATTCCAGAAAGAACTTTGTCTTGTTTATTCCTCCTGTGGACCCTCTAGACCACAGTACTTAAACTATTTTACTGTAACTTCTACTCTACCTAATTCCATGCAGAGCCATAAAACTTGCACTGATAGCAGCATATTGCAATCAGGAACCAAAAAAAAAAAAAATAGGCAAGCAAAAAAACAAACCAGAAAAGAGTCAGGTATCCTGGCTGTACTTTTTCCATTTCACCTTAAAATGCCAGAAGTCATTTGTCACTCTTACTGAATTACCTCATGTGTGTTCAAAGTCCGCCAAGTCCTTTTCACTATTATTTCCATCAGCCTTTTGATGTGATGACTAATCTCCTGCAGAACTACATGATGTAACACAATGGTTAAAAATAGTAAGGAGTATCTTTGCTTTCTTTTATTGCCAGTCATTTCCGGAGTTCTTCATGACTTCACATAACTTTCTGTCCTTATAAAATAAAATTTTAAGCAGCTTTGTGTCCTTCAGTAAAGCTTACACACTAATTTGTTTGCTCATACTATACTGTATGTATATGAATGCATATGCATGTAGTATGTATGTACATACATGAAAAATTCAAAAGAATATTAAGACTACAACTTCTACCACTGAAAAGTTAGGAAATACTGGAGCTAGAATGGTTGGTGCAACCCTACTTAACATATTAAGAGTGACAGAGGCCTTACAAAAATCTCTGAAAAAATGAACAATTCTGCTTTGGACAAGGGTTTGAAACGTCTGCAATAAGTAGCGCTTGGGGCCATGCATGATAAGGGCAAAGCAATATATTTAATAGCTGCTCATTAAGTGCATCCTGTGTGAGGTAGGAATTCTGTGGAAAAATAGTGTAATCTCATAATTAAATGTAAACATACGAAGGATCGAGTTTACCCCCTCAAAACCTCCCAGGCCTTTTCTCCTTTATATCTATTATCACAGCTCTGTTATCCCCACTGTCCACCCCACTCTTGTTCTTGTCCCAATTTGTTCCTTTTATTTATTTTTCTCCCCCCCCCCCCCCCCCCCCCCCCCCCCCACCCCCCCCCCCCCCCCCCCCCCCCCCCCCCCCCCCAACCCCCCCCCCCCACACCCCCACCCACACCCCACCCCCCCCCCGCCGCCCC
>WTSP01023910.1:133833-158287 GCA_025331215.1 Actenoides lindsayi
TTTCCCCCCCTGTCCCCCCCCCCTTTTTTCTTTTCCCCATTTTTCCCTTTTTTTTATTTTTCCCCCCCCCCCCCCCCCATTCCACAAAGGCAACTCCTCCTCTATGTTTCCACGAGGGCAACAAACAGCACGTGCAAAACAGATTCCTTGACCTGTGCCGGCGCCTGGACCTAGACCCAATCCAGTTGAAAACAGTGCAGCAACATCTCAGCTCAAGGTTATTACATCTAAAGAAGAACATAACTGAAAAGCTGATTTTGTCATAGATTGAACTGAGGAACTCGAGTAATATGCAATGCTATCAGCTTGCCTACAACTGCAAGAAGGGCAGCAGAAGCCATGGTATGTGTTGCCTGGTCCGAGCACTGTCGAACAAAATGGGTGAGGCTGTGTCATTAAAGATGGCACATACATAAAAGCTCAAACTGAGCTGCACAGCTCATGCTAACACATTAAGTTCTATTATTTGACTGCTAAACTTGACACCACAAGCAGTTGTTTTAATAGAGATCGTGTCTGTGTTTGTGTGCCTGTGTTTGTATGTGATTTATCTTACAATAAAACCGAATCTGATCTACGACTTTGATTTCAGTGAAGTTATTTCTGATGAATATTCATCTCACAGTAAATTATTGCTGTCTTTTTATACAGATAAATAACTACACACATACATCATTTTATACATGCAGCTATATTTGTACATGAACCTGCATACTCAAACACTACCACAGAGCATACAAAGCAATCTATGTCTATTACACTTCATGTACGTTTGACTGCATTTGTTCTATTGTGTTTTCTGGAAGATTATTGTTCTAAGACCCTGTTCAAGCTTGCTGCCAGACCCAAAGCTAAACTAAGGCAATAAACTAAAATTACCCACTATGCCAGGAGGGGGTCCAACAACAAAAAAAAAAGAACATAAAAGCTGCTTGTTCAGCTGTGGCACTCCTCTTTTATTGTACGACTGCCTTTATTTCAATGACACATGCTGCCTGTCAGAAGGTGATAGTCTCTTGTCATATTTATTAAAAGCCATTTTGGTACTAAGCAGCCTTAAGTAGCTAACTAAAGACTATGACATAAATCATGTATGACATTACAAGACATGAAAAATGGTTCTCAAAGTAGTTACCAACCAGTGACCCTACCATATAATACTTCTAGTGACACAAAATGAGCAGAGAAATACTAACTTACAGGGCAGGAGCTTCAAAATTTTTGCTTGTCTAAAGCCATCCTTCCCAGGACCTCATTTGATTCTGCCTCTCTTTGATAGCAGAAAAGGTTTAGGATCTTGCAAAACAGAAGCTTTTTGCTAGTTATGCCTTTTGAGGGTGTCCTGGTTTGAGTGGGGCTCACGAGAACTGTTTTATCTAACAGTTTCTGCATCTGATTAACTCTGGTTTTCAAAGTGTTCCTGACTCCTGAACAAAACATGCCATAAATGAGGCTTTGTTTTAGAAGCACTTCTTTACTATACCTTTTCTGGAGATAATCTTCTAATGCATTATTTTTTACATGGCAATAAAGTAATAGTTAGGACTGGTATGCTACCACTAATTTATATCACAGAAAAGTTTGTACAAAAGACTGGAGTGCAGAGACCTACGCCCAAGCTCACAGCTCACTCTAAGCCACCTATAAGAAGTCATCGTGCTGTATGGCCATAGAGAAACATACCAGCTTATCTTCTTTGGAAAACTTCCATGTTTCCCAAGCAAGACTTCTTCCAGTGGTTAAACTTTGTTATTTATACAAGTATTGTCTATTATATAAACCCTTGACTGGCTTTGTAGCCCACCTCTCTACCCTCAACGTCCTTCTTGTAGAGAAGGGCCTAAACCTGGACACAATATCTGAGCTGAGGCCTCACGAAAGCCGAGTACATCTCTGGCCCTGCCGGAATTTAACAAGACTTGTTGATTTGGCAGCACTTACCATGTTGCTGCTACTATGAACTGGCAAAGTGGATTCCTTTTTCCCTTGCAGATACCTAGTATGCAATCCTGGTATCTGGATCACACACACAAGTGAAGTTTATAAACACACTAAGCATTATTTTTCCCCTACTGTACCTAATGCTGGTGCATTACTGGGTTATCACCATTAAAACTGGGGCAGCTTTCTCATGTCTACAAGGCCGTGTCTCTTATTTTGTAGTGTCCCTTTAACAGTATAATTCAGCATAATTTATGAGGCTAAATATTAAACACCGGAATCAAACGGCTGTGAGATGGAGAACTGCTGATTTCTCTCTGCCAACAGGTAGATAGCAATGTTCAATATATAGTGGAGTATAGAGATCCGAGGTATTCAAATCATGCAGAAAGAAAATAAATTGGTCTAAGGAAAAAAAAAAAAAGATAAGAGCTTAATGTACACTCCATAGTACCAAAAAGTTTTCATGTCAAATTCCATTTCTTATTCCTTAAGACCCCATTACCATTAGATGAAACAGTGCAGTTTCTATAAAGCAATCAGAAGCACTCTCCTATTAATAACCTGAGTATTTTATGAGTAAGAACATGGAATTTTAAACCTGGACAAGAAATTACTTAGAATGATTGCTGCTGACAATTGTTTTGTTTCATACTTTTTCTTGACGTTGTAGCTGGGTGGCAAATAATCCCTTTTCTGTGAAACTGAAATTTCAGAAATATTTTTTTCCCCACATTAGAATTAACCCCAGAAGGTTCAAAGTTTTTCCACATAAAAGCAAGGAAGAGAGATTCCAGAACAGAAAAAAACCCATCATTGCCAGTGCCTTCATTTTCAAGTGAGAGCAGGGATTTGAAACTTCGACTTCTGCAACCCAGTCACAGTGCCCCCTTCATTCTTCAACTTTTTCATTCCTAGTAAAAGCATTCAGGAATTAGCATTTCCAGAAAACAAACAAACAAACAAACCAAACAACAACAACAAAAACCAAACAAAAGAAACCAAAAACAAATAAAAAAAACCAAAACCAAACCAATCCAAAACAACAAAAACAACAACAAAACAAAACCAAAAAAACCTAACCAAAAAAACCCCAACGTAATTTTAAAACTCCCTACAACTCTGATAGAAACAAAGAGGAAAAATAGCCAGGCATTTTGCTTGCTGTTACTGTACCAAGCAGAAACAGGTTTGTCAAGAAACACAACCATTTGCTTGATAAAAATAAATTTATTGTAAGAAACTTGAGAATATTAATCTAATCAGTTCTACAAAGTGAATATAAGGATGCAAAACATTCTGTTGAATACAATATTGAAATACATCAACATACTATTAACAACTATTCCAA
This sequence comes from Actenoides lindsayi, assembly GCA_025331215.1. NCBI lineage: Eukaryota > Metazoa > Chordata > Aves > Coraciiformes > Alcedinidae > Actenoides > Actenoides lindsayi. The sequence goes on from WTSP01023910.1 coordinate 137,126, forward strand.
ATATTCTAGATTAAATTGGAAGTGAAGAAATCAGGCTAATATTATTAGCCAAAGAATTTTCACCACTTGCATGAATCTAAATCATTTAAGCCAGTTTCAACATTTGAAGAATTTTCCTACTCCCAAGGGAGATATTAAATGTATATGTCAGTAATTCAGATTGCTGCTGCTGCTAGTCATCAGAACCTGGCTTTAATTCCATCCAGTTAAAATTCCTCTTCAAATCAAGAGCATTTAATTCACTAAAGATATCTCAAAATCTAACAAAGAATAAATAACCTTACTAATTATAGATAATCAAAGTTGATGCCTTTCCGTTAGGACCTCTTAAAGGGAGGTACCTGATTACCCAAATTATGTGGAGAGCAAACTGTGAGCTCATTTACATGGTAGTAATGAGCACATAGCTTTCATAAGACTTCCTGACCACTTGCACACTGAGCTGACTGAACCTGGAGTCTAGAAAGCAAAGAATATGACACTCTGGGGAAAAGGAAATAGTCCAAGCAAAAGGAGGCAATAATAAACATTTGATGCAATTTACATGAGTGTGAGGGGAAAAAAAAAACAACAACAAGGACATGTGGTAAAGAATTGAGTCATCTTCCCACCCTTCATGTATTTTAGGGCTACTGTAATGCTGTACAGCTCCCAGAAGAAACAGAAGATGAGGTAGTGGTCTCATCACTTCAGCCTGTGCTAGGCAGGGCTCTTGTTTGTTGTCTCTTCTTGAATGACAGTTTGGTTTCAAAATGTGCAGCAGAAGATGCTAGATCATGAATTTGTCCTTTCATTCTCCCCAGCTATTAATCAGATAGGCAGGGACTTGCTCTTCTGTTCTCTCTGCAATTCTTTTGTACCATTCCTCAATAAACCCAGCTATCAAAGATAGCTTTCAGAACAGTCACCAGCCATGGAAGGGATTAACCAATCATTTAAGTGCTACATGGCTCTCTTGAGGAAAGAGGGGCTTTATACTCCAGATCTCATACATTCTCTGCAGATACTGAAGCTGACCGCGCTATGAATCGCCAAAGAGTTTTCAAGGAATGCAAAGCGGTCCCACTGCTGTGTAAGAATTAATTTACAGTTGTGTTTATTGAACAGCAGGGTAAGTCATTCCTTTTCGATTTCTTTCTTGAAATGAGACCAAGTGTCAGCCAGTATTTAGCGGAACTATGTTACTTTTACATCAGATGGAGAGCTGGCCTGACAACCTTTATTTCAGATAAAGAGTCAGATACACGTTAAAAACTCTCACTGATTCTTTCCCCCCTCCCAGAAAAGAAAAAAAGAAAAAAAAGGCTTTTTTCTAGAAACTCCTGTTGTACAGATGAATCTGGAACTTTCTGTAACATTAGGCAAATAGTGCTGTGTCTAGGAGCCCTCTAAATCTGTGTGCAATTACGCACTTTGGATATTTCATGGAAGTAACTCCATTTCTGTAAAAGAATGGATAAAGAAGCTTAATTATACACTTCTGTTCGTGTTAAAAATCTCTTATAGCTGTTTCACTGGGAGACTCTTCAAACTTCTTTCTTTGAAGAAAGGACTTAAAATGTGGCAGGATGCTTTTCACTGTCACTATGCAGCCTCACCCTGTTTGGACAAGCTATAAACTTCTGACAAAAATCAAGCGTTTGCACGTGCTCGCTGAAAGCCTGTTAGAGGGTATCAAGCAATATTCTTTATGGAGTCTGTTTTCACATTTTGTCGTCCAGAACTGAACAGAGCTTTTCCTTGCCACAGCTCCTCATGGCTGCCAGAAACAATTATGGCACTGGGCACTGGAACAGAAAAGAGGCAAACAGTCTGCCTGTGTTCTCAATGTTCCTCTCGTTACACACACAGCTCAAAGAAAGAATCACTTAGGTTGGAAGACCCAGTGCTCACAAAAAAGTGAGTGAGAGGTGGATGGGAAGACTTGACAGGAGAAAAAGGACTACCAGAAAACATTGCTGGCTGTGTGAGACATGCTAATGGATAAGAGCAGAAGGGGCAAACTGGGGGGAAAAGCCTGCAAAACAAGTTATTAGTACTACTAGTGACAACTTAGCGCTACTAGGTACGAATACTTCCCATGAGAACCTGTAACAGGACACAGTTCTCAATTGTTAAGATTCCTCTGCTGTAGGTATATGGTTGGGAAAGTGCCTGTTAACTGCATGCGTTTTTGGCCAACCCACACAAGAGATGACAGCTTATGGCTGTTGCTAAATGATGCATTTGGAGACATGTGAGAGTCTGTGCTACAGGTCTGTAAAATCTCTATTTAATGTCAATGTAGCACTCTCTGTAGCTTCACCTAATGACAAATCTGGTTTTCAAGAAGCTCTTATTTTGTGTACTGTATCCTACCTTGTAAGATAGGAGGGCACATGAAAATCTGGATAAAATGCTGCAAAGTCTTAGAATTTAGAACGTCTCAGTATTAAGTTCACCCGTGCATTCGTTACTTGCTTCCTGAATGAGTAATGATTCTATTTCTTTTTTTTTTTTACATGAATATATCATGTCCTCGATCCCTACTTCTTTCAATAGTCAGGAAGTACAGTGTTTAGGGAATGATGAAGGCTTAGGCTTCGAATAAGGATGCTGTCATTAGAATTCTGATTTATTTGCTCCAGAAGGTAGACAGTGCCCTGGAAGGACCAAGAAAAAAAAAAGACTGGCCTTCTCTTCTGAACGCAAAGTTAGAAGTCTGTGTTGAGCTGAATAAGAGGAGAAACAGAGAGAAGGACAAGCATGATAGCCCTTGAAGGAGGAGATCGTGTCAAGGGAAAGGTGAGGAAAGAGAAAGTGACGTCTCACTAATGCAGTGGAAGGCTGCTCTATTGGAACTCTGTTTTGCCTCTGAAGTCTGCCAGAAGACCTGAAATTCTTAGAACAGCAGCATAAGTCAAGAAGAGCTCTGTTTTTCACACTTCAAGCTCTATAAGCAGCTCTAAAGCACTGGAGCAATCAGGTCTAAAGTCTCAAATGTTCTGAGGATTAGGCATTTTTGACAAAATGGGGTTTGGTCTCTTGGTTTTTTCAAGTACACAGTTATTTCTGTGGGGGCACAGAAAGCAGCTCATTTCACAAAATAAATTATTTGTTGATTGCAGCAAACTCATTTAATACAGCAATAACTACATAGAAAATCCCACATGGAAATGAGTTGCTTAAAGCAGGGTTTGGCTAAAGGTCACAAACAAAGCAAAAGGGGAAAACATTGATTATGCAACCACGAAGCTATGCTGTGTTGTCAACTCAATTGAGGTATATTTAACTGGAGCAACACAGTACCATATACGGATAGACAAGCTTGCTCTGAATGGCAGGCACTGCTCCCTCTGGGCCAAAACACCCTGTTGCTCAATAGTGCTATGAAGATAAAAGATTCTTGAATTAATTAACTTATTGAACTTATTGTCCGGAGTTTATTGATATTCCTGTAGATAACAGGTGCGTGGTTGGAACTAAGACATAGGGCTACAGGAACCCAAAAGGACTACAACATCCCCAGCTCCCATGTCAGCTCAGAAGTAGTCAAGAGAATAGTGTCCTTAAATACTATTGCTTTGCTGCACATTTAGTTGGGAAGCAGATGGAACCCATAACTCTTTGCCTCCACTATAACATAAAACATCAATAGTGTTTTTACTTACAACTTGAATAACTTTGGCGACACAGTATGAATTACAGTTCCATCTCTTCCAGAGAGCTGCTATTACATGGCATTTCCTCACAGGAGTTACACTTGAAAAGCACAAACAGCAACTGATTTTAGTAACCCCTGTTACTCATAGAGGACTAAATTCTGATTATTGCAAAGAGTCCTGAATTCAGAGAACGTTAAACTTACAAAGGACTATCATCATGTCTGAGGATCAGATTCTTAAGGTCCAGTCTGCACAAAAGTTGCTTACATGGCTGTTGGCTCAACTGAGGGACCACAAACGTTGTATACTATGGAGCCACTCAACATAATCTGAAGAGAATATTTCCTTCAGTGCAGCAGCAAAATACCATAAATAGACATTCCCTCTGCTTCCTTACAAAGGACAAAATCTCAGACTTGGCTCAGTAAAACATACACTCCACTTGGGGGAGAGAATCCCCTTCATTTCTTTCCTACAACTGTGACTGTGTCACAGAATCAATAGTAAAAAAAAAGGGCAAATCTAAAGGATGAGTCTACATTTTGCTCATCTCTCTGTCTTCATTTGTATCTGTTAAAAAGATTACAAGGCCATGCTGAAGTAATTTTCACTCCCTATATAACCTCAAAGAGAAGTTAATGCACAGTAGTAGCAGGGGGACAGAACAGCACAGAAATCCAAGGGCTGTTGTAACCATTCTCTGTCCTACTTGCTTCAATCACTTCATGCTTGGAAGCTGGAAGTTTTTGTCTTTTCTGCCAAGTGGCTATTGACTTGAACAGTTTAACTTGTCACGAAAATTGTTTAGGTATATACATTACAGTAATAAGGGACACACAGGCATGGTTCAAGCAGACAGAAAGACAATTTATGCCTACTGCTACTGGCAAGAGTGGAGATTGAGTGCCCATAGCCACTTACAGTACTGCCTGTTCTTCTCCCCTTGTTGTCACTGAATTGCTATAAAAATTAATCACTCCCATGTTAAAATAATACTACTGTAATGAGCCTGTAATATGTAATCTTTTCTGAGATAAAATGTTCCTTTGTTTTTTAAGAGAGAGAACATTTTCATTGATGTTTTCTCTTCCTTGAGACAATAGTTGAAAACAATTAGCATAAAAACAGTTTCTTATTTTTCATACTTTATATGTAAACCCCATGTTTTCTTCTTTTCTATCTGTCTTTGTCTGTAAGTTGGGTTTTCACAGAATCATAGAAAGGTTTGGGTTTGAAGGGACCTTTTAAAGAACATGCAGTTCAAATCCCCTGTCAGGGACAGGGACATCTTTCACTAGCACACGTTGCTCAAAGCCCCAGCCAACCTCACCTTGAACACTTCCAGGGATGGGGCATCCACAGCTTCTCTGAGAAAGCTGGTCCAGTGCCTCACCACCCTCTTAGGGGTGTGATACCATTTCCTGGTACAACTACTTTCAGGAAATGTGACTTTCACGCAGAAAAAAGTTCTGGCTGCAAAGGTTATGCTATGAAATTATTCACTGTGCTGGGAAACTACAGAGGATTCATTGGTGTTATTATCAGATTTCCAGCAAGCAGTAGACTGCTATAACACACACAACCTAATCATAGTCTTGGACAGACAATGAGGAGTGACAAGTGCTTTAGAAATGCTGACAGAGCTACTAAAGTGATCTTTTATTTTGCATATTGTGTCCTTGAACATATTACAGTTGAAAAGCTTTTGACATTTTTATGGGACTGTTACTCCAGTTATGCCAGTGACTGACTAGATTCTCCCTGTGGCTGTGATTTCACTAAATCAGGCTAACAACTCTGAGAATAGATTTCTGTTAGAAAACATGAATACCAGTAGCAAAATCTAAAAAAACCCCAAAGTTTGGATGCCATCACTAATAAAATGTAAAATAAAAACAAAAAAAAGAGAAACCACTGTCCGATGGGTAACTATGACCCAAATTCCTCTAGCTGAGCACTTTCTGCCATCCAAACAAGGAAGAATTAAATCAGTGTGAACCACGTTCTCTTTCAAACCCACTGACTTCCTAGCACTTCATTGTCTTGCTCAAAGTTTTGCATCCTGCTTGAAGCTACCTTAATGAATACTGTGTGTAAACTTGTTTGCTGCCATTTCCACTGCTACTGGTTTTTCCACGTCATGTAACAGAATAATCACTGCTTGTTCTCAGTTCTGTGCTGCTTTTTCTGGTTTTCAACCTGCCACAAACACTTGATGCAGGTCTTTATTGCCTCTGATTCACCCTCTTTTCATACTTCATGTATGACCGCATAGTTTCCTGATATTTATTTATTATTTAGTTTTCTGTATTTTTCTTTCACAAGCCTTTCCTTATCCTCCAATGCCATTTCTTTCTCCATGAACATTTCCAGAGGCATGTACCCTACAACTTCTTAGTAAGTATATTTAATAAACATGACTATGTTTTGTCTCTAATTAAATTTTAACTTTAAGTATGCTGTTATATAGTTCTTCTACAACACTGCTGACTGCAATTTTTCAGTAAAATTCAGTTTCACTAATACATAATCGGCCACAAATAATCAGGCTTTTTTGTTTTTGTTCCCGTTCGATGCTTCCATTTAATTATTTATTCCTGAACAAAAGTTTTCTCTGAAAGTTAGCCCATGTCTTAATTCTTTCAGCTGTTGTCTTCCCTTCCTCTTCGCTGTCATCATCAGTCATCTCCCATTAGGGAAGAGAAAGGAAAACAAAGAGGGGTGTAGGACAGTGCAGCAAAATGAACAGAGCAGAAAGGAAAGGGAAAAGAGAGACTGAAGGATATGGGGAGAAAACTGGGGAGGGAGGAACAACACCACAGGAAGTAAATCAGTGTGAGAAAATAGCTGAGCACAGAAGGGGAAAAGAAGGAAAAGGAACGAAAGACTTGGGAAAACACCATAGCTATAGACAGCATAAAGAGTAGACAGTAAGAAGGAACAGACAAAGAGGATACAGAAAACAAAGGAGATTAATCAAAACCCCAAAAAAGCCCTGGGGAGATGATCTGTATCAGAAATGAGGGGGTTTTTTTTAACCAAAATTGGAGATGCACAGTGTAATGGTGAACACTACAGACCAGAGCAAAAGGCCTAGGACAATAAACAGAGGAAATATTTTAAAATAGATGAGCACAGAGTGAATAGAGCAGTTGTGCTGCTGAACACTCCAAAAAGGAAAGGGTTTAGAAGCTATTAATTTGGTGTTTCTCTACAATTTAAAAGGGAAGCAGGATGCTAAAAGGCATTACCATGACACTAAGATGTTGCATTGTGGTGGGGTTTTTTTCTACTGTACACTCTTTGCTAACTCCACATGTTATCTGTGTATTTGATAACACTGTATTGAATAAGGATACTAAAACCAGCAGGCTCTGCTGTCATCACACAATGATAGATGGCAACAGTAAAGGCACATTTGGGTAGATTGCTCCTGATTGTTTATTTCAACCTTTTGCCAAGCTGTAGTCAGCCCCATTCCGGCTAAACGTTGTAAATATTTTTAATGGAAATGCAATACACATCAAAAGATGTGATATTGTTTTGTGAGACACTGGTTAGACCTCGTGCTGAACTGGGCTCATCTTGCTACAGGAAGGCCATCAGTGTACAACATAATGGAGGAGGTGGGATAGGTTCAGCTTTTGAGACCATTCCTTAGGAGGAATTGCATGTTGGCAGACACAGCGATTTCAAATGAGGCACCCACATGCATCTCAAGGTAGAATATTCTCTAAACAAAAAGAAAAGCGCAAAGTAGCCAAAAGAAATATATTGACTACTTGACAAAATCTATTTGGGTTTTTTATGGTGCTTTCAGTGCATGGTGCTTGGTTACTATCATTATGCTTATCTTGCATGCAGGAAAAAGATACAGTAACTTGACAGGGGGCACTTACAGAATTCAGATGCAAAGCCAGCAATGATACCGTGACACAATAACACCAGCTTTGTTGAAGTTGACATCAAAATTTTAATTACCTCCTACTGTCCCAGGGCTTAAGCACAGTTTCCTGTTATTCTATTAATTTATCGATCTAATAAAGAAACACCACAGTGGCCTAGCTCTTGTACAGACAGGTGCTAGCTTCCACTTGTAGCATCCTCTTTGAAGATTGTTTTGAAAGGACATCTAGCCCCTCCAGACATCTGGCTCTGCTCAGGAAAAGGGATGTCTAGTGGCACTCTCTTGTTCTGGGTGGACACGGCCCAAGAGTTGGGCTTTAAGCATGGTTATGTATCTGAGCTGTAGGTAACATTTGCTTGTGAGGGCAGTGCATGCCCTTACAGGCGTTCCCTAGCTCCTCCTTGGCAAATGCAGCAGGCCAGATGGAACTGTTCCTTGGGCTGCCAGTTGGACCACCCCGGTTTGTACCAAACAGGATTTTAAAAAACCCAAGGGGATGGAAAAAGTCTGCAAATTAGCAACTAAAAATAAACAGGAAATGAAGGCAGAACTGTTTCACATGAAGTGCCATAAGTACATGAAATAGAATTGTCCAGTTAAAATTATCAAAGTGATTCATTTAAGTAAAACCAGTGGGAATGATGCAAATAATGCCAGGGCAGAAGGGAAAGAAAGTGTTATATTTAAATTAAAAAAACCTAAACAACCACAGCTACAACAACACTATCACTACAACCACACATGGATATCTTCGATGTGAGGAAAAGGAATGTGTCCAGAAGTATGGCATTTTAAAGGTCTGAAACATGCTACCTTTAACAAGGTTCCTGTACCCTCCTTTGGAATTCCTTATTTATCACAGCAGCTCAAATTATTACCTTTTTTTTCCTTTAAGTAATAGCTTTGAGATATTAAGACTCAGGCAAACTACATAATGGAAGTGTGTATTCTAAAATTTGTACTGCATAAGCATGAGCAATTACAAAGGAGAAAATTACTGCATAATAACCACAACGACGACACTTCACTGGGTATCCAGGATCCGTTCTTAAGATTTAACGCAGATTTTTTTTCAAGATGGGTATCAGATGCTGTCGGTCTGTGAGGACACATTTTTTTCAATACACATTATTTAATGGAAACATAATGCCAAAGAGAAAAAAGCCCCACCTACAATTTGATAGTACCATTTAAAGCTGGAAAAGTCAGAAGAATCTGAAAAAATCCAGGGCAACATCCTCTATTCCAGGATGAAACCTAGATGAGCCACTTTTCCTTCTGCAGGTTCTGTGACTACAAAGAGCTATGAAACTGCTTTCTGACCATTCCTTTTAACACACCAACAAAACATAATACAGAAAATAAAGTACAGACATTGTTTACTCAATGTATCACATACGCCAATGTTGAGATATTGAGCAAAATACTGCAAGATGCAGTTGCTTTTGATATTTCACTTATGTGAGACCTTGAGATGCTAAAGGCTGTGTTTGCTAATTGGGGAGTTGTACACAAATGCAGGCACTGAAGCCCTTTTGTTATCTAAACAGTTCCCCCAGAAATTTAAACACGGTGAAAGACAATCAAACCTTATCAGATAGATTATTAAGCAGGACTTGCTAGGATACTTGAACCGTTAACCAAAACAATATACACAGCACATGTTTGTGCAGCAGGCTGGGAGCCTTAAAATGTCTTGCTCTTCTGCAAGGTGAATTCCCCTGAATAACACTTGGTTCTGGGGAGGCCGGGCAAGGGAGGGAAAAAACAAAACAATGAAACAAAAAGTGGTATTCCCTTCCTGCAGGACATATGGAATGTGAAGCATCTAGGACAGCAAAATGGGGAAGTATCACTTCAGAGTTCTCTGGATTTGGTGAACTCTCCCTACGGTTAAGGCCAGCAACACAGTCAGAATCTTGGGTACTCCCATAGCACCTCTAAGTCAGCACATTTTTAGGTGGCTGTCTCTAAAAGTGTCACTACAGAAACACTCACTCTCTGCTTGTGTAGCAAAGCTCTTAAATTCACAGGTGAAAGAGCACTAGGTTTCTTCAAGTCTCTGTGCTAAAGTCTAATCTGAAAATTATACTGTTTTTCTGGTTCACTCTGCCTCACAAATACTAACAAGATTTATATATTTGGAATTTAAAGTAATGAGGAAAAGGCAGTAATGCAATGTGAGAAAGACTGGTTAGCAAGCAGAACATCTTAAGACCATCTATGATGGTCTAAGAAACTGCATCCTGCTTTATCTGGCAGGTCACCTTTTCTTTTTGGTGCTTAAGCACCACGACACTTTAATATACTAAACCAATAATGCACTAGATAAAGCCCAAGGCATTTTGTTGTTGTTTCATGAGTATGGCTTTTTGCCTTTCAAAGAAAATAACACAGAAAGGTCTTTACAGAAAGACCTCAGGGTAGATTCTTAGGCAGCAGAAATTATCATAACTGAAATCAACAGAGACATGATAGTTTCAAACAGCTGATGAGCCTCCTCTTCTCTTCTACAAGTGGGTCTTGGATGTGGCCACAAAAGGATCACAGAAAGTCCCATCACAGTATTTTCATGCCTCAGACATCAGGGATGAAAATCTGCCTCCACTACAGGTTTTAGCAAATGGGCTAATGGATTTAATGAAATGCAGCTATTTTTACTTCTTTAATTGTTAAGAGCATGGACACTTCAAAAAGCTTAGAATTTTTCATTTTTTCTCTAACTTTGAAATTTTCCATCTCTTAGAGAAGTAATGGACTATGTTTTCCTTTCCCAAATTTAAAATTTACATTAAGACCCAGACAACCAATAAGCGAATGAATCAACCTATTGATTTCCCCCCCTCTTTTTTTTAAATAACATACAATCTTTATTCCTTTGCTTACAATTATTCATAGGACAAACCCAGGAAATCACCATTCTGAATGTTATCTATAGCTCAAGTGTTCACACCAGAGTTCAACAATTCTCAATTACTACCTACTGATATTTATTTTAATAATGGGAGGAAGAATGCACTTTCTCCACATATGACACTAATAAATGTTTATTCTACAGTATCTATACTTCCATAGTTTCTTTAAAATTTTCTCTAATATTACTCTATAGACTATTGTAATATGAATTAGATGACAAAAATCAGATGTAGATTGCCACTGTGCAGGGCGACAAATAAATACATGTAAAATACACATGGAAAATTAACTTCCAAGGGACTTAAAAGACTACAGATATATTAAATTAACTTAAAAGTTCTTAAGATAACTGTACTCAGCTTTCTATTTCACGATGTGTCTCAATCCAGTATCATCACTGTAGTCAGTACATTTCCAAAGGCTCAGTAATTCAGACACAGTTTTACTGACACTACATGAAATTAATCTTGATACATTGTACCGGAAGCTCCATATAGGCCCTGTAAATAGTGTTTTGTAGCAATGCCCATATTTTTTACCATCAGCTAAAGTTTTTTTAATGAAAATTAATTACCCATTCTCAGTATGAAACATGGATGGAGTTGGCGGTGGAATCACTCTTGGGTTGCAGCACTCCTCACCATCTCGGCCAAAATTCACACAGCCAAGGGTTTTGGCTACCTGTGAAACAGTGATATCATCATTTCCAGTTGTCTGCTTTCTAAAGATACGTAAACAAAATCATAGTATTTGCAAAGCTGTATTTCTACGAGCAAAGCAAATTCAAGAAATTACAACTCCACAGAGTATTTTGCATATTTTGAAAATGTAAAACTACAGCTGTGAAAAAGAAGGAATTTTTATCATCCACTTAACTTGAATATTTGAGTATTCACACACACCTGACATATACTGATCTAACAGAACCACAGTTCTTATCCATTGGGTCGATAATAAACATTCCACAACATTTACAAAGATTCAGAAAGCATTAAATCTGTATGACAACGCATATGATCTCTCAATTCTTTGTTTTATTATGTTAAAACAGTTATTCAGGGCACTTGATACCCATGAAAAATGCATGCTTGTCATATATACTAATTTAATAATACAAAATGAAGTGCTACAGTTCTAGTTTGTGGATTGCCATACACAAGGACCACATCTTACATGCTAAATGAAGCAGTGAAACATAATTCTCATTTAAGCACTCCAGAAAGCTCCAGCACAGCCCGGTTATATAATTCACTGAGAAGATCTGAGAAGTAGTTTGGGAATGCAAGAAAAATTTCCTATTACAAACAGTACTTAGCACTTATGAAGTGCTTTGCATTTCCACAATACTCCTCAAACAAGGAAGGTCCTCAAACAAGTATTGTGCACACTGTACAAGTAAGGTCACTGAAATGCACATCTTTCTTTAAGAAAGATTTAAAAACGTTTTTTCAAATAAGAATCAGATTACATTGCAATGGTTCCTGTCAGAGCTAAACCAGAAACCATGACTTCCTTAATTGTTCAAAAGTTAAGTGGTATGTAAACGAATTCTATTGTCCGATCAATGCATGACTGAAAATATTCCGTATTATTGTATTATTAATAACATAAATATAAAAATAAATGTAAGTATTTGAGTAAATAGAAACTGTATATGCAGCTTGCTAACATCGTTGCACTCATAAGAAATAAAGTATCAAGGTGGTGTAGTGCTGAAGTTCAGGCCCAGGCTAGAATGATGTCCATAATAAGGGGACGATCACGAGAGAACTGATAAATTTTGGGGAACCTGTTCAATGGGCTCTAGCTGAAGCCACAATGGATAGGATACAGCATATCCAAAAGAAACTTGATTTCATTATTTACTTTTTCTTCTCCATTTTGTCATTAATTGTTATCTTTTTTGTTTGTTTTTCACTGCTAGCCTCATTTTCCTTTTATTTATAAATTTTTATTTTCTTCAGATACAAGGATCTTTACTTGGCTCTACCCTTCAATGAGTGAACTGCTGCCTACTTTGAGAAGTGATGTAAAAAATAATAATTAACCCATTTTAAATGCTACATCTTTTCAGAATTCCATCTCATCCCAACAGCTGTAGGCAGGTAGATCCCAAGATACAGTGTGGAATCCTATTTGAGAAATCTCTGTGTTAAAGATCAGTAAGAAAGAAGCACAGGACTGTTTCCCCATCAAGTTCTTTTTCTACAAGTGCCTTATTTGTGTCCTATATGACTCCCTCCCTGTAGGAACCCAGAAAGATAAGTAACTTATACTTACTATGTTATTTGCTTGAAATTACATTTTTAGCATCATAAGTTATTATTAGAACTTTTAAAAACTCTGCGTCTCCTACAGAAAAAATGCTGGAAACCTTAGAATTATTACCTGTCCGCTCAGCTCCATCAAAACAATTTAATTCTGCAGAGTTTCAGACTAGTTCATTGATTTCTTGGTACAACAGCACTCTCAGGGAACATACAACTGTCACTTAGGAGTGTTTCCCAAACTTTTGTCTGTGCAGATCACCTACTCCTGAGACATACATGTGCCCTCGATGTTAAAGTTCAAACCCTTCTGAAAGCCATGCTTGGTGGAGCGATACACAAGCCTCCCAGAAGAGCTGAGCATTTGCGGTGAAGTTACATAAAAAACCCACTGGTCCAGAGAGAGCAGCCCACACAGTCCCTCTGCTCCTTCAAGCTGCCAGAGGCACAAGATTCAAATGTCCTCCAGGGCCTTCCTCCATTACATATATTCAGATAAAGTTATCATAAACAGTTCCACTGAAAGTAGCTAGCATCTCAGACTTTGTGTTAGAAAAAACAAAATGACTGCTGGAACAAAGTATTCCCTTGAGAATGAGCAACTGACCCTTGAGTTTCCAGAAAGTGTTGAATGGCAGCAGAAACTGACATGACTCCCACACATACTTGACCGATTTGCTAGCAAGAATCAACAACTAGTCCAGGATATACACATTATCCTGCAAACAATATTATCTCCATATTCACTATCATTAAATATTATTATTCCAGTGATGGGTCTGAAAAATTGATCCTTATTACTATCCTTTCTGGAAGTCAACACTCAATCCATTGATCGCTGTATCATACCTGAGTGATGACCTATACCTACTAATCTAGTCCCAGACACACGGAGTAGTCTGTAACACTACAATTCCCATTTTAAATAATCATTTAGGCCCTACTCTAAAAATTTATATGGGGAGTAGGGAAGGTTAAAGTGCTGGAATCATGACCCCTTTAAATCATCTTTTTTTTGCCAGAATGAGAACCAAACCTCTGCAGGAAGGGTTAAGCAGAGCCTGTTTACCTCATTCAAACAACATCTAGTCTGCAGTGACCATTCCTTGGGAAATTAGGGATTCCCTCACATCTGTAACAGATTACGTGCAGCAGTACAGCTCATCCTTAAAGTCCATTTGATAGTGATTGTAATACATGCCTTAAGGTTAGGATGGAGTGCTTAACTCAATCACTTGATTATACATAGAATTTCAAATGCTGTAGAAGCCAGGCTGCATATAAAAGTCCTGGGATTAAGGACAACTCACCTGGAGATCAGGGCCGTTATTGTTCAGAGCTCGCCACAGGCGGACCACATTCAGACAGAGAATACTCCGACCGAACAGGAAAATCACACAATAGACCAGAAGAAGTTTTCTATTAGAGCTGTCCAGGAGCAGATGGCTCCAGCATCTGCTATTGTATCTCCTTATCCTGGGTTATCTATTTATCTTCTAAAATATTGTTCGGCCTTAAGTTCAGTCAAAGTTCATCTGGCATCCACATCAGTTTACATCTTTATCCAAGGATCATCTTTGTTCATACATCTTACAGTCAAATGAAAGAAATGATTCACACATTGCCACCTGTGCGTGAACCTACCACCTACTTAGATTTATTTCTCACCAAAGTTAACGGACTCTTCATGTCAAGGACAAACACGGTCCAATCTGTCTTTACAGACCACATTCCTGGCAAAATACTCTCAGCCTGCAGAAGCAAGGAGACCCCAAACCTGATGTGCTCCAGGCAGATAAACTAGCTTTACAACCGCATCCTAAACTCCTAGCCAACTGGGTGTCTATGTTCCATTTTAATTACAGTGAAGTTGAGCACAGTTTTAAAGGTAAAGATTGGCTATTGAAATCACTTAAGATCCACATGCTTGAAATTTGCTGTGCATCACGGGAGTGTGAGGGAGGGTGAGAAGGCCAAACGCAGACACTTCAACAATGAGCTCCCAAAGAACAGCCTCTGTAAGAATTAGCTGTTTACAAAATCACCTGCTTGTTCCAACTTTTTCTTTGCATGACTGGGATTCAAAGTATAGCTTAAATCCTCCCCAGACTGATCTCACTTGGTCAGGATTGCGGCTGCTAACACAATGCTCCCCATGCCCCTTCGGAGAAGCGAGACAAAAAAAGTTACTAAGAGTACAATTTTTAACTGTAGTTCAGTGGAGGTTAAAGGGACCCTTCAAAAAGATAGTGCTGTGTACAGATTACACCGGCACAAGGACAGCCGGGGAGCGCACGTGAGCCTGCAGAAGCACGTGCCGTGCCAGCAACGAGAGGCAGCTTTCGGCACCATTCCCAAGCAATCTAACACAGGCCAAAACGACTGATTCGGAGAGTGCTGCTCGCGTGTGTCTGAGAATGACTGTTAGGTACACTGGTACTTGCCTCCATATGCCAGGGCACTTGGCAGTTCTGAGAATGATGTGTCAAGGAGCAAATATATTTGAACTCCCTACTTTCCAAAAGATAAATTATGCTACCGAGTTAGATAAATCTTTCTGAAAGCCGCATTACAGATCTGAATTGGACGCAGGGTGTTCTAAGAAAACATGACAATGGTTGCTGACTCCATTGTTATTTTCCACCTGCAGGAGGCAAGGTTCTTTACTGTTTGGAAAGTAGGCTGGAATAGCACAGTTTATAGCATGTATGCTTTACAGCCAGCAAAGCTGTACACGGTGCCCTAGCATGTTTTATATGACAGCTACTGTGAAGAATTTCCCGAAGCTTCCATATCAAATAGGAATTGGCTCATGCTGGTTTCTGTAACGGAGTGAAATGTGCCTGCACTGCATCAACACAGAGAAAATCCATGGAATCCTACATGACATCCCAGCCACTGAGCAGCTCAAAGCAGAGCTTCATGACCGCTTAGTTTGAACACTGGCAGGCTACAGTTTCCACCCCCACACTTAGCAGGCAATAAAGAATACTAGGCGCAAATATTTAGGCCCATTATTTAGTTGTGGCATGTACAATATCACTTATTCAGAAAGACCTTTATTCCTTCTGTAACTATTACAAGTATTTCAGAGTTTCCTTGATGACATCTTACATAAATTGTTCCTACAGTAAACTAAAGATACTTCAAACACTGGAGCAAGGGATAGCACACACGTGGCCGGTAAACTGCAGTAGGTAGTGGAATAACTACAGTCCCTGGCAGGAAAGAAAGATTTTCCCACAGCAGCCTCCTTTGTCTCTTTGTAACACACATAAACAGAGCATCTGTTGTTGAGGTGAATTACAGCAGGTAGTGAAAGCACACGGACCATAGGCAGGAGGGCCTCTTGAGTCTTCATTCCCTCACAAAATAGTTTATCTGCCTTCTAGTTAGCCTAGCCTTTGTTGCAAAATCGCACGCACGTAATTGAAGGTTTGTGTCAGCAGCTGACTTGATGGGCTAAAATAATCTGTGCTTCATATTCCCTGATGAGCCAATCAAGCGGAGTGAACATAAGGCAAATACTGCTCCTGTACCCAGATGGGATTCAGGTTTTTTTGAAGTCAAGTTTAGAGAGTAGACACATTAGTTTACAATCCCAAATGGTCCAGGTGGCTTCAGCTGGCTTAGAGGATTTCTAAGAGCCATGGGGAACTCTGCGGTAGACATATACCCCAAGAACCCGTCTGTGACTGTCTGGGCACCTATTTTCTCATAAAAAATATCCTAACAAGTCCTGTTCGTTCATGTTAGACCAGCTTTCACACCTCATATTTGTGGTATGCAAAGACAAACAACATGTTATTCTCAACCCCATGAAATTATGTGGGCTATAGTATATGGTGGATAGAACCAACCAGAAATGTTCTGACCAAAGTGAGAAAATTCTGTTACATCACAAACAGAAATAAAAGCAAAAATATAATGGTTTTATAAACTTCTTAACTAACCACAAGATGCTTTAATGAAACCATTCCAGCAGTTTTCCTTCTCCATTACCAAAAGAGCTGCTACAGCAAATGGGACTTGCAGAGCTCACAGCTGTGGGGAGCTCCTGCCATAAAGACCATTCCAGAGTCAGGGTTTCCTGATATTCCAGTTGTTTGCCTTGAAGCCACAGGAACCCCAGCCCCAGTGATGCAGCAGAGAGACAGAAAAAAACTCTCAACTTCACTTCTAATGGGACTCTCAGGACAGTTGGGCTTTCACCCAAAAAAAAAGCCAGAAGCACAGGAGCCCAGACTGCCAAACCTTGAGATCCCTGCCCAAGTTCTCATTCCAAATCTCCAGATTCCTCAGTCTCTGTCCAGCTAGCTGGCAGAAAACAGGGAGATGGGTCTTTTAAGTTTCAGGAGCCACAGCTGAAGCAGAAGCCTCAGATCATGGCCTCAAGCTCAGTTTTGTTCCAAAGGAATTTAAATGAACTTTCTGACCACTTTAGAAATATTTTTCTATTTTCTTTTCTAAATGAAACATACAAAATTAAAGTTTGTTTGTTTTTTTTTTTTTTCAGAATTTAATCTGGAAATGGAACTCTAATTTTCAGCATCTACAACGGCAAATCCATGATTGAATGTTTCTTGCTGGTCTATAACAGAGTGACCCCAACAAGAACACAGAACCACAGAATATCTCAAGTAGGAAAGGACCTATAAAGAACATCTAGTCCAACTCCCTGCTCCTCACAGAACTAACTAAAATTAAGAAATAAAGTAGAATCACTGGCTGCACAACACAACCCACAGTTCAGGGAGAGTGCTCAAAATAACAAATGTTACAATGGACACAGTGAGAAGTGTAATGGTGATGTGATAGGGAGAGATTACACCCTCATTTCATCTGACAAGGCAGTGCTTCTGGGAAAAAAACCCAAACAAACAAACAAAAACCCAAGCTTTTTTTCTCTTAACAAAACAGATGGCAAGACACTAGTATGTTCAACTCAAATACCAGCTAGAACAAAAGCAGAGCCACTCTCTAAGAGCTGAAGTCTACCTGCTGCACCTACTGAATTGTCCTTGATACAGAGAAGTGATGTTCCTGTACTAGTATCTTAAATACCATAATTTCTCAGATGCACACCAAGGTGAGTGTTGGTTTGTCTCCTAGCCTGCTGCCAAACTGCAGCATTCTTCCTCCTGGCACGCCAGGTAGTGGCACACCACCAGTGCGGAAGGCTGGAGTTTAGCCTTGGTATCACTGCTCAGAAGACACGTCATACAGCACAGGCTTAGCTGGAAAAGCGAGGTGACTGCATGTGAAATTCTTCTGTGAATCACAAGAACAAGCAAAGGTGTGCCATCAGACAATGTCTGTTGGGTGTTTAGGAAGAATTTGATGCTACTATTTGCTTCCATCAAACCTGATGCCGTAAGATCACTTAGCCCAGCTTCTGCTCCTATCTGCAAACTCATAGGGTAACAGCATTTCCCCCAAGTGACACAAGCTACACATATCCTCTTCTGTTCAAACTACTGAGGAGTTCACTAACTTCAAACCTCAAAGCAGGTTTCTCGGGGAAATTCAATTCCCTTGCAAAATATGCATGACAATCTGAGAACAAACATAAAATAATTTGTGAAATGGTAAAGTCAAGTGCATGCCCCAATCGGCTGTACAGTCTTTGAGGGGTATTCTGATACACTGAATTCATGCAATACATGGACCATGATATATCATGACACAGATAATCAAAGTAATGGCATAAATAAGCCCAGTCTGCTCATCTCCTAGGCAAAGCTAGAATAAAACCCACCTACATTCAAACACTGCAGCAGCAATAGCTTCCATTTCTAAAACTTTTTAACCCTTTTCACACATAATTGCCTTGGAACCCAAAGAATCTCATCTACATCCTACATACTCTGAACAAATAACACAATTTATTCAGCTTACTTAGGGCATTACCATGTTTGAGCATTTCTAGTAATGAGCTTCACATCACAGAATCTGAGCTGCCTTTAAAAACTGATGTGTTTATTAATCCTATTTCCTATGTAAATGTTTTTACGTCATAAGTAATTCCTTGTCTCTGTTTATTAGAGGCTGGAAGCCACCTTAAGTTGACACACTGAACTGGCATATACTAATACTGCCCTTACCTCTGCATTATTAAAAAGGTTTATAAATAAAAGCCTGTATCGACCAGCTTGAAAAAAATACCTTTTTAAATAAGCCATCATGTATTTTTAAAGTGTGGAAAGGAACATAAGATTAAATCAGATCTCCTTGCACAAAACCCCACGAATCAGCAATTTCTATTCAGAGGTTTTAAAGAACATTCAGCCTTCTTCAGGTCTGGCTTGCACATCTTTACTTCTCTCTCACTACAGAGCTTGACGTTTTGAGCACTTCATATTATACAAGGTCAACAGTACATTCCATGGAATTTCTGGGAAATGTCTCCATCATAGATCTGTGTAGAACGTAGAAACTGACCTTCACAAACTGTCAGCTCTTTCTTAGTTCAGCAACTTGATCTAAATCCCATTTTAGAAAATCATTCTCCATTTAATTAATATACCTCAAACTCACCTCCTCTGAGCACTGGTACAGAAACAGGTATTTATGCAGGCAGCACGTGAAGGAGGAAGAAAGGTTATTTACTAATAGTTGCATTACTTTGATCATACAGATTTATATTCCTCACTTCCTCTCTCCTTCAGTGAGAGAGGAACTGTGAGGACTGGGCCACAACTGCTCAGCAGAAATTTTCACTGAACATTTGTTTTTTCAAGAGGATGCCTGCCCCACAGTCACTTAATTTCACTGAGTTCCAGTCACCCACTCCAGTAAGGGAGAGGCAGGGCAGAGGTACACAACCTACTTGAAAAGCATGAGCACCTACCTACAAAGCAAGGATGCAGTATCACCAGTGCTGTTGACACCCTAAAGGTGCTGTGCTTGTTTCACTTACCAACATGAGTGCTGGGACCTGGGCTGTTGCACCACAGGCCTCCCTCATTCATGTTGATGTGGCTCGAGCCTCGGTTAGCAACATTTTCAGAGAAATGGGAGTCAATGGCAAGATGAGTGGTGGTCATGAGTTTAGGCACCACTAGCCTTCAAGAAATTCACTTAAAGGGAGAGGAAAACAGTCTTTATGTCTCTCTGCTCAATGATTTATTTGATGTACTATTTGTACATGCCAAATTCCTATTTAGTTCAGCATGGACTGTTTAAGGGTAAGAGTTCAAACGTAAATCTGAAGAGAGTCATTCTCTTTGGTTACAAATAAACATGAGGAGAACAATAACAGGCCCTAGTTGCTTTAGAAATGATGCTACTGCACATCAGGAACTCCATGCAATACTTCTTTCCCTTTCTCCCTCCTAAGGGGGCTCTCTGGGTACAAATGTTTGGGTTTTTTTTGGCCTCTATTTCAGTAATTAGAAGCAAGACCCTGGTAAATACACCTCAGGCCTCCCTTTGCCCAGCTTCTCTTTATTCCCAAGCCAGTGGCTGTAGCTGCACCCATACTACAGCTGCCTCTGAGGAATTCCACTCCTTCCTCTCCCCTAAGCGAAGAGGGTAATGCCTCCTTTGATGCTCTAGCTGCCTCACCCACCTGTGGGGCTCTGTAGCACCTCTTCCCCACAGGGACCTGGGCCTCTGCCCTGGGCAGGTGTTCTCTGGGCTTCCATCTTTCTCCTTCTCAAATTCTCTTTACCTTTATTCACACTGGGTTGGCCTTTCCCTTTCTGGCCGATTCCTGTTCTCCCAGGCCACTAGGTTCTCGGTTCGTTCGGCTCTTCCCACACCACCGCGTTTCTCAGCACAGCAGGAGGGCGCTCGCCCCCTCACACCCACTCGCTCCCACCATTAGGGACGGCCGCCATCTTAACCGCTACAATTCCCACGGGTCGCACTTTGGCCTCAGCCAGCACACTTCGGGCAAAGGTGCGAGTGTCACCGCGCTGACAGGCGACCAGGAGTCGCTGCACCTTCGCGGGCACCAGTGATGCTGGAGCTCTGCTAAACAGCCGAAAACTCAGAGCATCTCCCTCCGCTCTCCCCTCAGGCTGTCGATGCCCGCCCCGCGCTTGGCCCTGCGCCTCTGGAACCTTCCCCCGCCTTTGGGGATGAGTCGCGGGGGAGTAACAAGCAGGCACGGCCGAGCAGACCCCACAGCGGCGGCTTTGCCCGGCTGGCCTCATTTTGGCTGCGCCACGCTGAGGGGGCTCCTCTGCCGGGCCCCGAGCCGGGCACCTCAGCTGTCAGGGGAGCAGGACCCACCTAGAGCGCTCGCCTTCGGCCGGGTACCGACGCTGCTCCACCGGTTCCCGCCGAGACAGGGCCGGCCAGGAGAGGGAGGGGCGCCCGCCCCTCCGCCGGCCCTCCCTGAGCCCCGGCTCCCCTTTCACCGGGGTCGGGGAGAGTTGTGAGGGGCGCGGCGACCCCCGGGAGACCGCTACAGGGCGGAGCG